>CAWUFW010026829.1:10000-30614 GCA_963921515.1 Calotriton arnoldi
CGTTAGGGATGGGGAGCCGCCCGGCTCTACCCTTCCGGCGCACCGACCCGGGCAAGGGTGGGGTGGGCTTCCCACCAACCCGCCGGCACAGCTCGGGGCTGCCTGGTGACAGACGGCTGATGTGCAGGTGGGGCGACCCTCCCTCGTTGCCAGGTACCCGATTTGACCCGGTCGCATGCGGCCGGGCCGAGGGGTTTGAAGACTCGCGCGGTCCCTCCCGGTTACCCCGGGAGGGACCGGCGGTGAGGCTGCTGCCTGCTCCCGCGCTACGGGAGCCCCCCTCGCCCACGGGTGGGCGGGGGGACTCCCGGGCCGAGCACCTGGTAATGTTTTTTTTCTCCCAACGGTGCAGTTTCACTCCCAGAGGGGAAGCCTTGAACGGGGCACCCGGGCCGTCTCGCCACGCGGGCGGTGGACGGACGGCGTCGGCTTCCTCCCGCCTCTCCTGCGCCCGCAGGTGGGGGAACGTTTTCGAAAAGTTGCCTGTGACTCTTGGCGGTGGATCACTCGGCTCACGCGTCGATGAAGAACGCAGCTAGCTGCGAGAATTAGTGTGAATTGCAGGACACATTGATCATCGACACTTCGAACGCAACTTGTGGCCCCGGGTTCCTCCCGGGGCTACGCCTGTCTCAGGGTCTCTCAATCGTCAACCGCCCCGGGACTTCCCCGGGACGTGGCTGGGGCAGTCGCAGGGTTAGATCCGCTTCCCTTCAACCCCCACAAGGTCAGACCCCCGATCGCCCGTGGCAGGGTCCCTCACTGGGTCCTGTCGCGGAGGTATGCTGCCGGCGCACCTAGCCTCGCCTCCCCGGCGGGGAGTGGGGGCCGGCGACCGGTCCGCCCCGGGGCACCTGGCTGTGTGCCGCGCATGGCTGTCTGTGGTGTC
Organism: Calotriton arnoldi; assembly: GCA_963921515.1. Classification (NCBI taxonomy): domain Eukaryota; kingdom Metazoa; phylum Chordata; class Amphibia; order Caudata; family Salamandridae; genus Calotriton; species Calotriton arnoldi. The sequence goes on from CAWUFW010026829.1 coordinate 10,890, forward strand.
CCACCGGCTGCCAGCACACACTTGCCTCGGGCGCCCATTTCCGCGGCCGGCTTCCCGGGGAGGGTGAACCCCCTCCAGATCCGATCCAGGGAAAGAGGGCGCACGCTGCCAAGACGCCAGGCCCCTGCTCTGGCAGGGGCCTGGCCTTCCCCGGCGGCTCCCCCGGACGCTTCGGCATTTTTTCCGACTACGACCTCAGATCAGACATGGCGACCCGCTGAATTCAAGCATATTACTAAGCGGAGGAAAAGAAACTAACCAGGATTCCCCCAGTAACGGCGAGTGAAGAGGGTAGAGCCCAGCGCCGGGCCATAAGGATGCCAATCTGCCCGCCTTGAGCCTTCACCGGAGAGCTCCCGCCTGCCCATGCAGGGCTCAGGGGCCCAGAGACCCCAGCTGGGCCTCAGGCCTGGGGCTGAGAATGGGGGTCCCCGGCGGACCTCTAACCCGGGCCCATGGTGGAGCTTAACCCATCCCTGGGCCCGCCCGGCAGTCCCGGGCCAGGCCGCGCGGGGGAGGCCTCCAAAGGTCTGCGTCAGGCCACCAAGGGCCCCGGCCTATGCTCCTGAATCCAGCCAAGCTGGGGAAGGCCCGCCCGGGCCCAGGGCATGGGACGGAGCCCGAGGTGGGAGCACCCGGCCAGAGCTCTCGGGGCCGGACACCCAGGGGAGGACTGCCCAGGACCGATGGAGCCCGTCCCGGGCACGTTGCCGCGCGGCGGGCCAGAGGAGGGAGCCCCGGGTAGTGGGGAGGTGTTGTCCAGGCCTAGCCCATCTGGTCCCCAGCTGAGAACCGCCAGCCCGGGAGCGGTTCCGGCATACCCTGTCCCTAGTAATCCGGAGGAAAGCTACCCTTCTTTCTGGTAACCCGTGCGCACCAAGTGACGGAGGAGACTCAGGGCACGGAGGCGCCCGACCTCCTGGAGCCCTGGCTGGGATCGGGGAGGCGGGCGAGCCCTCATCGGGACTTCCAGCATTGCGCGCGACCAGATGGCCAAGGGGAAAGGCGCGACCAGATGGCTGGGCCAGAAGGACGCCAATCTGCTTGCCCCGAGCCTTTGCCGGAGGGCTCCCGCCTGCCCTTTGGAGGGCTCGGGGGCTCTGCATCCCGGGGGCTCATCAGAGCCTTTAGCTGAGTCTCGGGCACGGGGCTCAAGGGGGGCCCCGAAGGAACTCTGACCCGGGGCCCGCAGGCACCTTGACACGCAGGCAAAGTGGGGGAGGCCTGCCCTTGTCCGATGGACCCCCGTGATGGGTATCCAGACCCTCAGCTGGCCACAGGACGTGGGCTCCCGCACCCCAGGGCCCGCCGGAGCCCAGGCCCCGGAACCGGTCCCCACTTCTGAACCCAGCCAGGCCAGGGAGGGGGGGAGCCTCCCCGGGCACCAGGGACCCCTGTCCCGGGCAGACAGACCCTTGGCAGGCTGCAGGACAGGGGCTCCCACACCCCAGGCCCTGCCCGAAACCCAGTCCCTGGGCCCGGTCCCTGCTTCTCAACCCAGCCAGGCCAGGGGGATCTGGGAGCCTGCCCGGGTAAGAGGGACCCCTGTCCCGGGCACACGGACCCTCGGCTGGCCGCAGGACGTGGGCTCCTGTTCCACTGATTTTTTTCATAACTCCATGGAACTCCGCGTAGTGGCACTACACCAACTCCGCCCAGGGTTAATTATTGGCTTTATGTTTGGCAGCGAAAACATAGTCCCTCCACCTTGGGGAACTCCAAGAACAGCGTTATTAAGAAATCTTAATTACAGGGACAAAGACACTTTCCTGCAGGCAGCCAGCGGAATGGGTCTTAACATATTAGAGATTGTCACACCACAATTCTTCCCAGATTATATGGAACAAGTCCAGAAACAGAGATTGAATGCTGCAGTCAAGAAAAAAATCAGTACAAATACACATTGCTCTTCCCAGCCAATTGTAGGTAGTGAGTGATTATCATTTGCACTTCTTAACCACCTCAAACCAGCCAAGGGGCAGACCAGAGAAGAGAAGAGCAACCGGCAAGAGTGGAGCTGGTCCTGCTTTTAAAGCCACATGTTCCCTGCCACAGTGTGTGACATCCAAATTTCCACAAGTTCCTTCAATCCGTGAAGGAGGATGAAATGAATCTGTTTGCATCATAATCTGTGTAGATGGAATAAAATGCAGGAAAGAGGTATATTTACAATGACAGAAGATGACTTCAGGTCTTTATCGTTAAAAAAGATCAGAAGACTTTGATCATGTGGAATATATACAATTAATTTTAGGATATCTTGCACAATTGATTTGTCCACTTCCATTGAGGTTACTGATGGCTGAAGCTCTATGGGAAAACACTGGTGAATCAAAGTCTACGCCATCTTTAGAGTACTATCAAAGTTAAGGATGAACTTCTTCTCTAAATGTAAGGGTCTGCTAAGGTGTTGAGGGCGCACTTGTGAATATCTATCATTTACTTAATTGATGGTTCAGTACACTGTTCCCTACTACGGGGCCGATTCCGATCTCGGTCGGAGGCGCACCCAATACCATTCGGTCGGGAAAAAAGCCATGCGAAAGCCAGTTTCCCGACCGATCCGTACAGCACACCGAACGAGCAAGTACGATGCGCACAACAGCAAAAATTCCGGCCGAGCCGTACTCACCCAAACCAGGTCCTGTTCTCCGACCGAGGCGAATCCGGAAACGCCGAATCGAGTCGCACGGAAGGGAAAATGCAGCCCCGTCCGGCCGGACAAGTACGATGCGCTTTCCGTACGCGCCGAACCCGTCGCTACGCACGGCACGTCAAAGCATCCGGGAGAGGCGCACATAAGCTCCGAATCGCGCCACAACACGATCCACGGCTACGAGACGAACACAGCACAGACGAGGACGACGCGAAGCGAGCGAGGACGAAGCGAAGCGACGAGGACGAAGCCAAGCGACGAGGACGACGCGAAGCAACGAGAAGGACGAACGACACGAACCAACCATGAATCCCTTCGTCCCGATCATACCAATATTCTACATCTACTACCGGAACAGGCACGGACGCGTACGGCGCAGAAGGTAAGTCAGACACCAACCACAAAACACATACAACACGTACACGACACATCACACACATACACTGGGAATCTGAATATACTTGCAACAGCAGCACCATAGGGGCGGGATGCCCATCACCAATGCCACATATGCACACAGGGGCCTGAATGCGCGCCACCACCCCAACCCAGGGGGGCTGGATGCCAACCACCCTCAACCAGGGGGGCAGGATGCCTACCACTACTACCACCCTCACCCAGGGGGGCAGGATGCCTACCACTACTACCACCCTTAGCCAGGGTGGCAGGATGCCTACCACTACTACCACCCTTAGCCAGGGGGGCAGGATGCCTACCACTACTACCACCCTTAGCCAGGGGGGGCAGGATGCCTACCACTACTACCACCCTCACCCAGGGGGCTGGATGCCTACCACTACTACCACCCTTAGCCAGGGGGCAGGATGCCCACCACTACTACCACCCTCACCCACGGGGGGCAGGATGCCTACCACTACTACCACCCTTAGCCAGGGGTGGCAGGATGCCTACCACTACTACCACCCTTAGCCAGGGGGGCAGGATGCCTACCACTACTACCACCCCAACCCAGGGGCGGCTGGATGCCTACCACTACTACCACCCTTAGCCAGGGGGGGCTGGATGCCTACCACTACTACCACCCTTAGCCAGGGGGGCAGGATGCCCACCACTACTACCACCCTCACCCAGGGGGGCTGGATGCCTACCACTACTACCACCCTCACCCAGGGGTGGCAGGATGCCTACCACTACTACCACCCTTAGCCAGGGTGGCAGGATGCCTACCACTACTACCACCCTTAGCCAGGGGGGCAGGATGCCTACCACTACTACCACCCTTAGCCAGGGGGGCAGGATGCCTACCACTACTACCACCCTTAGCCAGGGGGGCAGGATGCCCACCACTACTACCACCCTCACCCAGGGGGGGCTGGATGCCTACCACTACTACCACCCTCACCCAGGGGTGGCAGGATGCCTACCACTACTACCACCCTTAGCCAGGGTGGCAGGATGCCTACCACTACTACCACCCCTAGCCAGGGGGGCAGGATGCCTACCACTACTACCACCCTTAGCCAGGGGGCTGGATGCCTACCACTACTACCACCCTTAGCCAGGGGGGCTGGATGCCTACCACTACTACCACCCTTAGCCAGGGGGCAGGATGCCCACCACTACTACCACCCTCACCCAGGGGGGCTGGATGCCTACCACTACTACCACCCTCACCCAGGGGGGCAGGATGCCTACCACTACTACCACCCTCACCCAGGGGGGCAGGATGCCTACCACTACTACCACCCTTAGCCAGGGGGGCTGGATGCCTACCACTACTACCACCCCAACCCAGGGGGGCTGGATGCCTACCACTACTACCACCCTTAGCCAGGGGGGCAGGATGCCCACCACTACTACCACCCTCACCCACGGGGGGCAGGATGCCTACCACTACTACCACCCTTAGCCAGGGGGCAGGATGCCCACCACTACTACCACCCTTAGCCAGGGGGCAGGATGCCCACCACTACTACCACCCTCACCCACGGGGGGCAGGATGCCCACCACTACTACCACCCTCACCCAGGGGGGCAGGATGCCTACCACTACTACCACCCTCACCCAGGGGGGCTGGATGCCTACCACTACTACCACCCCCACTCATAGGATGGACAATGCATGACACAACAAGCACACCACAACCTAGGGAATGCAAGATTAAGACATCCCCCCACCACCATGACAAGCGTGTGTAGGCTGTGTCAAATGCCTACAACACCGAACATGACTTTCAACATACAATGTGACCCCTAGCACATGTGCCACACATATATGTGTGTGGCACCCACAATGCAAGCAGCCCATGACCATTGTGGCAATGGGGCCTAAACCCCCATCATCACAGTGACCAAAAGGTAAGTGTGGGGTCCATAGCTGAAGCACATTTTGACCATTGTGGCAATGGGGTCTAAACCCCCATCATCACAGTGACCAAAAGGCAAGTGTGGGGTCCATAGCTGAAGCACATTTTGACCATTGTGGCAATGGGGTCTACACCCTCATCATCACAGTGACCAAAAGGTAATTGTTGACAAAGAAAGAGCTGCAACTGCCAAACTGCATGGATCATTCCTGCTCACAGAACCAAAAACTCATCTGTGGCAAAGTAGTGTATGTGTCCCATTGCAACATAAATTGGGGGAGCCAAATACTGCAGTGCAAATGTAACATTCCTTTGGCCATGTGCAGACAAACAACACCCATGGGGGCTGAGACCGTCAACAGTCATCAATGACACAATGACAGAAGTGACCATCAGAATGCAGAACCACATATTTGCACCAATGGGCACACAAATGCAGATACCCTGTGGAGACAGCAGATGTGAGGTGAACAGATACCATACCATGGCAGCAATGGGACACACAAACCATGATCACTGTGCTGACCGATGACCTAGGAGTCCCAGGGACAGCAGGGGAAACACACCAAACAACATACAGCCAATGGCACACCCAAGATATGCCAATGCAGTGGTGCAGATGCACAAACACAAACAGGCAGACCAACACTGTCATCATACACAGCAGGTGAGGGGTGGGGGTGCCAGTGTCCCCAGGCAACCACACAACACATGAGGAGAGCTGAATACCAATCATACAGATGTGCATACACTGCCACACTAAGGTAACTCATGGATCCAAATCCCCTATGTGGGCAAGCAGGCATTGTCAGGTGAGAGGGAGCACAAAACACACATGTCACACAGGCACGTAGGAACAACAACTGACACAGCAAGTCACAGACACACCACAGCACCACCCCCAGGGCCCCCACAATGTGGTGACCCTGGGCTGAATAAAAATACCACTGTGATGACAAAGCTAAATGTCGTTCACACTATGAACCACAGTCAGGTGTCCTGAGCAACAAACTACCATCACACCTACACAAGCACAAATCAATCAGCATGGCCAGTAAGCCAAGGCCAACATGGAGGCAGGGGCCTAGCCGGGCAACAACTCTCATCTGCACACACTCAACACCACACCCCTCGACCTCCAACAATGTGCAGCAGTGAAGTACACATGCACTGGTGACATTGCACATGCACCCATGACTATTCCAGGGTGGTGGGTGGGAACCAAGGTGTAGAAACACATCACACATGGACACTCAACAAGACTCCTGAATGTCTGACACACTGCACACTACGCTGTACATGGACATGACGGCAATACCACACCGACCAATGGGATCCCAGCCACAGTCACACACCAATGAAGAAGCCAAGGTCACCCACAAAGAACACACATAGACAACTTCCAACATTGCAGCTCTGACCCTGAGGAGTGGCAGCAGTCACACACACAACATGTCACAATCACTGAAAGATAACACAAACTGGAAATCACATGACAGGGGCAAACAACAAGTGCCAAGGGGAAACCTGACTGTGACCCATCTGCGTCTGCACACAAACTCAGCCCTGACAGCAAACACACCTATGGGTGACACCCTGATGACCAGTAATGTGCCATGCACCCACATCACAGAGAACACAGGGAGAAGACTTTGGGGGAACATAGCTCAAGTCAGCAAGCATCACAAACAGGTACAACACTAGGGATCACAGCATGCGCAGATGAATGGAAGTGAACACACAGACATGCACATACAACACACACCTTGGGTGCAGGCAATGTCACACGTGTACACACTGCCATGAGGGGACTCCACTCCTGTGTGAGGAAAGCTGTGCCATATGTTGCCTCAGTAGGGCCCCATCATGTCAGCTGAGCACTTGGTCACACAATCAACAATTAGCACCAAATGAGGGCTCCCATCACATCAGCCTGGTCATGGATGTGCCAACGGAATCATCAGCACAGATCCAACACACTTGTATAGCAATGTTGCACTGACTACACGGATGAGTCCCTCCCCATTGATGCCCAAACCTGCATGTCCACTGGAGATGGCAACACGGTCAGGGAAGTAGACAAATGCAACGATGGCAGGCACAACAGATGTGCAGGGGTGGAAGCCACAGATATGAAATTGCCAATGTAAGTAGGAAACCCATTGCCAAATACTGAACACATGACACCCTCAGATGCTGCTATTGATGACATGGATACACCACATGATAGGACACATTCCCCCTGGACCACATGGGTTCCTGCACAGTAACACTTCATAATCATGAGACCAGATATCACCATCACTGCAGCAAGGGCATGGTTAGCTGCACCAACAACATGTACATCTGAAGCATGAGCACTAGAGAAAAGAAAGTTGCTTTATTCAGCATATGTGTTGAGGCCAAACGAAGTCCTGAAAAAAGAGCAAAGGCCAATGGCCAGTCCATTGTCAAAGTTCAAACAGGGTGACACTGGCAGATGTCACCCTACGCATGCCTGCACAATACCAGGGACAATCCACTAGGAGGGGCAACCGGGGGGCAGGCCAGGCACCGCAGGGACAGGATCAGGGCTCACCAGGGGGAGTCAGGGAAGGGGTGGTGGGTGCAGGAGAGCCACTGACAACTGCAGTGGAGGTGTCTGACATGGTGTGTGCCGGCACAACTGGGGGGCATGACACAGATGTCGTGGGTGCCGGCACAACTGCAGTGGACCCTGCAGATGGGGTGGACAGGTCCGCCACTGCAGTGCCCAAGTCAGACAGGGCGGTAGTGGACTCCACTGCAGTGCCTACCTCCAGGGGAGGAGAATGGGGAACAGGCAAGGTGGGTTGGACAGAGGGGGGGACACCCTCACCACATCAGTGGCACAGACAAGCGCAGCGGGGGTGTGGTGCTGGGAGAGCAAGTGGCAGGGGGAGAAGGCCGGAGCATCTTGGGGATGGTATATCTGTGGGTGGGGGAACCTGGGGCAGGGTGTGGTGGGGGCACCTGTGCAGTGGGGGCCTGAGGGATGGAGGACGGAGACCTTGTGCCTGAGCTGCAGGGTGGTGGCGGGGTCTTGCTCTTAGCACTCCGGGGGGACTTGCGGGTGGGGGCCTCAGTCCGTCTGCGCCTGGGGGAGGGTGTCCGGGGGCGAGGGGCACTCTGCTCCGTGTGGGTGGGCTTCCTCTTCCCCCGGGATGCTGGAGCAGCTTCATCGGTGGGGAAGAGGCCGAGGTCACAGAGGAAGAGCTGCTGTGACTTTGGGGTTGCAGGTGAGGCAAGGGAGGGTGCTTTGGAGGGAGAGGGAACTGAGGACTGCGCAGTGCATGTGGATGCGTGTGTGTGTTCCAGGGCCCCATCCCCTGTGAGTCTGGCTTCAGTCCCCTGAATGTGCGTGCGTGTGCGTTTTGTCATTGGCGTGTGTGTCAGTGTGCTGGATGTGTGTGTGCTGGTGTGTGCCTGTGCCAGTGTGTGTGTGCCTGGGATGGGTAAGGTGCTGGGGAGTGTGGATGGAGCAGAGGCAGGAGGGGTGAGGGACCGTTTGAGGAGGGACACTGCTGCCGTCAGGGAGGAGTCCATGGACCTATTGCCCCTCTGTAGGTCAGACATGCCCGATGAGATGCCCTCCATGAACGACACCAGCTGAGTCAACAGCGCGGTGTGCGCATGGAGGACACTCAGCATGGCTGTCTGCCCTACATGGAGCTGGCGAAGGAGGTACACAGACTCCTCACTCAGGGCAGCAGGGGACACAGGGGCAGGGGGTGCGGTGCCTGGCCCAAAGGAGACACGCTCCCGGACATGGGAGCCTCCACGGACCTGGGGAATGGGAGCCGATGGGAGGGCGGTGGTGGTGCTGGTGGTGGCGGGGACAGCAACACTAGCTGGGGTGTGGTGGCTGCTGACACCCGCCTCCACAAGGGAGTCATCCTCCGAGTTGCTCTGGTCCTCAGCTGAGGTGGATGCTGCTGAGGACTCCTCGGTGTGGCTCCCCTCGCCCTCCGTGCCACTGGGTCCCTCCGACCACTCCTCGGCTGCTGACCCAGTCTGGCTCTCTGGCTCCTCCTGGTCCGTGGAGCTGTCCCCTTCCGTGGCCGTGGATGTATCTGCAAACAATGGGGAAACAGACAGACATCAGTCACCTGCACCAAACGCACACACCACTGTGAGCACAGCACATTACAGAGCAAGCCCTGGCATCATTAGTTGTACATTGCTAAAAGTGCCCTAATTGAACAGGAGAAGTCAATTGTCAGTCTGATGCCAAGCATGGCACTCACATCCCACATGGCCTTGCACCCATCTGTCTGGTGTCTGTTGGATTGCAACACCCCAGTGTTGACACATGCACCAAGTACACAGTAGTTGGACAGTGCAGAGGACACGGTGTGGACACATCACAGCTCTTGCCACTGAGTCAGTACAGGTTCACGGATGTAAGGGATGCCCAGAGTCAAATAGGAAATGCATGTGATGCATTCCAGCGACAGACACCATGATGCACCCATGTCCTGATAGCCAGCGCCACTATGGTGTGCATGTAGCACATGTCACTCCCCTGCAGGATCACCAATCAGTAGACACATGCCATGGCGGAGGCATGACTGCAAAGTCATACATCACTGTCTCAGTGATGTATGACTTTGCAGCCAGACAACAACACTCTGCACTGTGTCACAATAGTAGGTCATGGGGAATGCAAGTCCTGGAGCTGCACAAGTGCACATGTACATCCCCCACAACACATCCTCTTAACCCTCATCTGTCCAGGTCATACCTATTGGACATATGGGAGACCTGTGACACTACCCTCTGAACCTGAGCCCCTCACACTCTGCTGTGCATGGGGAACAGCTGCCTGAACTTCACATTTACATGCCCCAGTCTGCATGGGCAGCTGATCAGACACCTATGTGTCACACAAGCATCGTCTCCTATGGTCACATCTCCAGTGGCATGCTGAGCCCCTACCAAGAAACTCCACAGCAGTCCTGGCGACTAATCCACAGCACACTGACACAGAGGCAGACACCTGAGGGGTCAAATCACTGTGCACAATGTGTCCTCTGATACACGGGAGTGGGAGTACAGAGTGTATTGTATGGCCTGGAGTAGGCATGACTGTCCAGCCCCACATGAATGAGGGATGAGCCCTGGACTGTAGGCAGCTGGCTAAGTATGTGTGACACACGTCATATACATACTCCTGGGGCCCAAACATTGTTCCCACCCGCAGCATGGGTGTGTGCCAGGTACCCCAGCCACATGTGGTGGATCAGCTCAGCAATTGGACCACAGATCAAAGTAACACGCTGAATACATGTCAGAATACAGGCATTGTGTAAGCAATGGACCCACCCATGATGCCCACCACAGAGTCAGGGAAACAGATGCTGTCTCCCACCTTGAGTCAAGCAAACTGCAAGGACACAGTCCTAAGTGACAGAATTCCCTGCATGTAAGGGCCACACCTGGGTATCAGATGAGGAGTGGGCAGTGCACAATAGAGGGACATGGCTCCTGGACAACATGACTGCTGTACTGTGGCAGTTCAACCTGGCCCGAGGAGGGCACATAACATGTTAGACAGAGTACACAGTGCAGTCTTTGACTCACCCCCTCCTTGCTGCTCTCTGGCCTTCAGCTGCCCATCCAGGTCTGGAAAGACCACCGCCAGGATCCTGAGCATGTGGGGGGTCAGGGTCCGTGTTCCGCCCCTCCTGCGAGGAGGCGACAGCTTCAGCTGGACCCGTGCAATCCTCCGGGTCCAGCCCCGAAGGTCCTGCCACCTCTTTTGGCAGTTGCGGATCCGGCGCTTGTAGACCCCCACGGACCGGACAGCCCGGACGATGTCCTTCCATATCTCATGCTTCCGATGGGCAGAAGCCTGTCAGGATGACAAAGTGATAAGGCCATTACTACACATGCAACATATCCGTGCATGACACAGTTGCATATACATGTCGCAATCACAGGGGCACATGGTGTACCCAGGCAGTGCACGGCTGCCCATGGACAGTTTTCCAGAAGTCACTACATGGTATCATAGCATGGGGAGTAAAACCCTGTTCAGAAGCACTGTCACTGCACCATACCTGTCCAGTGCAAGTCACTACACACTATGGGGGGTGACAACTACTCAGTGAGCCTGCTAGCCAGTGGTGTGCTGACTCTCAGCCTTGCTAGTCAGACAAAATGCACATTCAGAAAGGCAGTGCACAGAACACTCACCTGCTCCCCTGGTGTCCCATACAGCTTGCTGTACTGTGGAAGTAGGCTGTCCAGCAGGGCCTGGTTCTCTTCAAGGCTGAAGGCTGGGGCTCTCTCCACAGTACGTGCCATTGCAGGGTCCAGAGGGGCAGAGACAGCAGCAGTGCAGTGGCAGATGTCGTCCTGGAGCATGTAGTGCAGGCAAGTGGGCTCTCAGGGGAACATGCAGCAATATATATGTGCTGGAGAGGCAGATACTGTCCCTTGTGTCCAAAGTGATAGGTCCAAGTCGTTTGCATCTTCTGAATCTGGCCAATCCATGGAATAGCAGCACCAAAACACGCCCACAGCATCCTTCAAAATTTCAACTTCATGACATACATGATTTTGCAACATTGTTGTGGGTGACCAACTGATTTTCCAGCAACCGACTCGTTCGAATATTCGAAAACGCGTCCGTTGCCAGGCAAGCCCATTGTCAATGGGTGCGCACCGATCGGTCCATTGAGGTACAACGCGCACAGGGGTACAACGCGTACCCGCACACATTGAATGCAATGGGCCGGCCGGAGGCACCGATCGGTCCATTGCAGTACAACGCGCACAGGGGTACAACGCGTACCCGCACACATTGAATGCAATGGGCCGGCCGGAGGCACCGATCGGTCCATTGCAGTACAACGCGCACAGGGGTACAACGCGTACCCGCACACATTGAAAGCAATGGGCCGGCCGGAGGCACCGATCGGTCCATTGCTGTTCAACGCATCACTGTACATGTGACTGGCATATGTCAGCATGCCTGTCTCAGATGGACATATGCCAGCCACAGATAGCTCCCAGGGAGTGAGGGGCACACCTACATCACGACAGCCTGTCCAAACCTTATCATAAGGCATGTAAGGCTGCATTTCCTATTGTGTGTATGTTGGTGTACATGTTGTCCTGTGGGTGTCACCTGTGGGCAGCCACCCCCAGGCTGTGCACGTGTTAATGGGGACAGGATCCTGGGTGTTACGTGTACGTGACCACTGTGATGTGCAACTGTTCATATCTGTGCATGTGCCATGGTCACATTTCACAGTGGTGTTTGTGTATGTCATGTCACATACCCCGTGAGTCCCATGTGGGACGGTATGTTTGAGCCAGGGTGTCCCAGTGGCACAATAGTGATGGCCCTCCACAGTCTTTGTGCATGTAGTGTTTACAATGTCTCTGATTTCATGTGCACAATGGGAGACAGTCTCCACATCCACGTTGTGTGTGCATGGACTCTGATGTTGTGCGTGTGTGTCACAGACGTCCATGGCTCTCCTGCCATGGCAAGTGTGGCCACTACCTGTGGGGGTCATGTTTGTTTTGTTGTGGTGTACACATGATACTCCAGGTGATGCCAGTGTCCATGTGGCATTACAGGGTCCCTGGGAATGTGCCTGTCGTTGAGCTGTGGTGCCTGGGGCACATCTGTCCTCACATGTCACTGGGGGGGTGACTGTGACACAGCATCATGATATCCAATGGGCCAACCTGGGACAAATTGATGCCACCTGTAGGACCGTGTTGACAGATGTTGGCCATGTATGTACCATACATGTCGTTCCGGTACTGCACACTTCATGTAGTTGTGCCTCATGATGATGTATGTTGGGATCTTGAGTGTGTTCAATGCCGCATATGTGGGGTGACTGACGATCTTGCTTACTTCTCCTCTGCACTGCAGGGCTCCTGCTGTCCATCGGCCATTCCCAGACCTGGCAACGATGGTGGAACGGGACAGCATCCGACGGTACCGCTTCACCAGGCAGCTGATTGAGGATTTTGCAGTGCAGTTGTCCCCACATTTGCAGCCTGGCCGGCCGTATCCTACAGCGCTGACCCCCAAGGTGAAGGTGATGGCAGCCCTACACTTCTTTGCCACCGGTACCTTCCAACATACTGTGGCGTCTGCTGGTGGGATGTCACAGACCATGTTCAGCCGTGTGCTCCGCGATTTCTTGGCGGCAATGTTGCTCTTCCTGAACCGGTACATCTATTTCCCTAGACTGCGACGACTCACTGACGTGAAGAGTGACTTTTATGCCCTGGGGAGGATGCCGCATGTCATTGGCTCCATTGATGGGACACATGTGGCTTTGGTACCACCACAGGCCCAGGAGCAGGCCTACAGGAACCGCAAGCACTACCACTCGGTCAATGCACTGGTGGTGTGTCTTGCAGACATGACCATCACACACGTGTGTGCCCGTTTCCCTGGTTCAGCACACGATGCCTTTGTGATGAGGAGTAGTCGCATCCCCAGGTTGATGGCACAGATGCAGAACCAGCGTGCCTGGCTTGTCGGTGTGTACTGACTTTGTGCCATTGTGTGTGATCTGATCTGTAGTATTCCGCCCACTTTTCCAAGTCAGCTGATGTGCACTTGTCTGTCCGTAGGTGACTCGGGATACCCCAACATGCCGTGGTTGCTGACACCCCTCAGGAACCCTGTGACACCTGCCCAGATGCGCTACAATGAGGCACATGGTCGGACCAGGAGAGTGATTGAGCGGACCTTTGGTCTCCTGAAGAGCCGCTTCCGCTGCCTGGACAAGACCGGAGGGTCCCTCCCATATGCCCCTGCGAAAGTGTGCAAGATTATCATCGTCTGCTGCATGCTCCACAACCTGGCAGTGCGGAAGGAGTTGCCTCTCATCCAGGATGACGATGACCAACATCCGCCACCTGTGGAGGATCCTGGCCTGGACCACGATGCCAGTGACGATGATGATGATGATGGTGATGGTGATGTCCGCACACAGCTCATCACCAACTTCTTTAGCTGAATGTGAGTATCCTGAGGTGTCATGTCAATGATGTGAGTTGGCATGATGTGTGGGTGGTGCTCTGGTGCTGTTGGAGTGTGTCCATGGGCTACTTGACTGGATGTGTGTTGCGATGTGTGGTGACAGGTGGGCTGTACTCCCCAACAGTGTTGACATGCTAACTTGGTTCTGGGTGGGTATCTTGTAACATGTATTGTGCATGAGTTTTGCTGTTCTGTCCTGTACTCCATTGCTTTTGACTGTGTGTCATTTCTGTCCTTCACAGGGTACTTTCAGATTCGTTTGGTCAACTGTGTCCACCGACAACGTGATTGCACATCCAGGCTGGTAGCTGTTGTGTCCCTACAGGTGATGTGCGCCACACCCATGGACTTCCTTCTGTCTACAGTTGTTGACTGTGTGCCCGCTACCAGGTGGGGTTACCTTGCATCTGTAGTGGTTACGGCATGTTGCTACTGTGTAATAAACCTGTGCTTCACTTAGTGATGTGCGTTGTCTGTGGTCACACATTTGACTGCCATTTGCTTACTGCACCTGTGGGCTACTTGACTACAACTGGGAATGGGTGTGGTGTCTGTGCATTGCACCGTCTTCCCTGGCAACATCAGTGTAGGCAATGAGTCAGATGGCCTAGGTGTGTATGTGTTGTGTAGCCCTGGTGGTGTGTCTCCCTCATATGTGTCACGTTGCCTGTACTCACATGCCTGTGTTGTCCTTGCTGTTGCAGTTCGCATACACAGTGTAATTTTGTTGTTCATCATCCCCATAACAGTACCCACGTTGGAATCACGACAGAGGCAAGTATGGTGTATTATTGTGTTTATTGTGATACATCTGTGATAATAGTGCATAGGATGGATTGTGCTGTACATGAATCTTGCAATCCCAAGTTCCTAGATGAATAGAAAGTCCAGGTAGACAGGATCCCCAGTATCGGGGCCACAGTTGTCTGACACATTGTTCCAACTTGTACTCCCCATGCAATGTGTGGGAGTAGTGTTGCCATCAACAGGGTGAACAGTCTGTGCACAAAGGCGAAAATCCAGAACAGGTTCAGGCTTCCTGGGAGTTGCGCTTGGCCATCAGCCTCTCACTTTCCCCTCCTCGGACGACCCCTCTTCTTGGGGGGGGGGCCCTCAAGTGCAGGCTGCTGCGGTGCAGGGGACTCTCCGCCAGAGTCCTCCTCCCTCCCTGTGGCAGTTGCAGTTTGTTCGGTACCAGATGTTGTTGGCACACAGGGAGGTGTGGACTGGTTGCTGTTCATCTGGCGGAGGCATTGTAAAATGTCCCTGTGCACCGCCGTCATCTCATGTAGTACATCCCACTTGGACTCCACGCGGGTCATGTGGGAGTCCACACGTGACATGTGGGAGTCCACACGTGACATGTGTGACTCCACATGGGACATGTGGGAGTCCAAGCGGGCATGATGGGCAGCCTGCTGCTGTTTGATGTCTCTGAGGAGCCCCACTACCTGGCTGAGCTCTCCGGTGCTGGACTGGTACGCATCAGCTATGCGTACCAGTTGTGGGTCTTCATGCACACCAGCAACGTCTGCAAGCAGCGACCTCTGTCTCCCACCCCTCCCACCACCCCTGCTGACATGTGCAGTGTGTGCAGTTGCACGCACAGATAACCCTGGTCCACCTTGGGGGTTGGTGGTGGTGGTGGTGTCCATGGCCCCAGGTTGGTCCAGGGTCACTGCGCTGGTGTTGTTCCTTATTCTGTCCATGTCGGCAGGGATGGTATTCGTGGTGACAGTCGTTGGAGGGGTGGGTGCAGGGGGTGCAGCTGGTGGACCTGCTGGTGCTGCAGCTGGTGGTCCTGCTGGTGCAGCATGTTGACTTGCACCGGATGTGCCAGGTTGTTCTTCATCGTCCGAGGAGGACAGAGGCTGTACGACGCCAGTGAGCTCGGCATCCTCTTGAGCCTGGGACTGGGACTCCTCAGCGTCTGCTGCTGTGTCCCTATCATCACCTGTTTTTGGGAGACACAAACAATGTATGTCATGTTTCTGCAGGCATCAGTGGTTGACACACCTGACAGTTGTGACTGTGCCTCGGGGTGCGGGCCTGTACATTGTATTGTCCTAAGTCGTCACAGTCAGGGGTTGATATTGGTGTGGCACATTGTCCTGCATTATTTGGGCATTTCTATGTATTCTCTGGGGTGTGAACATGGTCTGCATTGATTGTGTTTGGTTGACAGCCAGACCTCCTTCCCACCCACCCACCCACCCAGTCAGTTATCCCACCATGGAACGTGCTTGCATTGCAGGGAGTGTAAGTTGTCTCTCAGGATGTCAGTCAGAGGTGTCCTGCTGTTTGTTGGTGCACAGTTGGCAGCAGGGCCTTGTGCTCCCCGCAGCAGTAGCCAGTGTCAGCCATCTTGTGAGTCCTTCTCCACTCCCTGTGATGTGAGCATGGTTCAGGGTGGTGTTGATGGGCCAGTTGTGAGGCTGAGCAATGTCTGTGACTACGACTCCCATCATGCTATTGCCTCCACCCCCTTCCCAGCATGCCCATGCTTCCTTCCTTTTGACTCTGCTTCCCTGTGGGGTGGGCTGGCTGTGCTGACAGGATGGCTGGGAGTGTTGTCCTGGCAGTTGTTTGGCTAAGAGTCCCAAGAGTGTCCCTGTGCTTCACACAACATAACCCAGGGTGGTGGTGCTTTGTGGGATCTTGTGTTAGGATGGAGGGCATTGCATTCTACCAGGTGGGTACTGTGGAGTTTGTGTTGGGGGGGGGGTGTGAGGGGAGGTGCTGGTGACTATGGTCAGTGCTGCAAGTCCCCCTTCCCACCCAGCCAGCCGGATATCCCACCATGGAACGTGCTTGCATTGCAGGGAGTGTAAGTTGTCTCTCAGGATGTCAGTCAGTGGTGTCCTGCTGTTTGTTGGTGCACAGTTGGCAGCAGGGCCTTGTGCTCCCCACAGCAGTAGCCAGTGTCAGCCATCTTGTGAGTCCTTCTCCACTCCCTGTGATGTGAGCATGGTTCAGGGTGGTGTTGATGGGCCAGTTGTGAGGCTGAGCAATGTCTGTGACTACGACTCCCATCATGCTATTGCCTCCACCCCCTTCCCAGCATGCCCATGCTTCCTTCCTTTTGACTCTGCTTCCCTGTGGGGTGGGCTGGCTGTGCTGACAGGATGGCTGGGAGTGTTGTCCTGGCAGTTGTTTGGCTAAGAGTCCCAAGAGTGTCCCTGTGCTTCACACAACATAACCCAGGGTGGTGGTGCTTTGTGGGATCTTGTGTTAGGATGGAGGGCATTGCATTCTACCAGGTGGGTACTGTGGAGTTTGTGTTGGGGGGGGGGGTGTGAGGGGAGGTGCTGGTGACTATGGTCAGTGCTGCAAGTCCCCCTTCCCACCCAGCCAGCCGGATATCCCACCATGGAACGTGCTTGCATTGCAGGGAGTGTAAGTTGTCTCTCAGGATGTCAGTCAGTGGTGTCCTGCTGTTTGTTGGTGCACAGTTGGCAGCAGGGCCTTGTGCTCCCCACAGCAGTAGCCAGTGTCAGCCATCTTGTGAGTCCTTCTCCACTCCCTGTGATGTGAGCATGGTTCAGGGTGGTGTTGATGGGACAGTTGTGAGGCTGAGCAATGTCTGTGACTACGACTCCCATCATGCTATTGCCTCCACCCCCTTCCCAGCATGCCCATGCTTCCTTCCTTTTGACTCTGCTTCCCTGTGGGGTGGGCTGGCTGTGCTGACAGGATGGCTGGGAGTGTTGTCCTGGCAGTTGTTTGGCTAAGAGTCCCAAGAGTGTCCCTGTGCTTCACACAACATAACCCAGGGTGGTGGTGCTTTGTGGGATCTTGTGTTAGGATGGAGGGCATTGCATTCTACCAGGTGGGTACTGTGGAGTTTGTGTTGGGGGGGGGGGTGTGAGGGGAGGTGCTGGTGACTATGGTCAGTGCTGCAAGTCCCCCTTCCCACCCAGCCAGCCAGCCAGATATCCCACCATGGAACGTGCTTGCATTGCAGGGAGTGTAAGTTGTCTCTCAGGATGTCAGTCAGTGGTGTCCTGCTGTTTGTTGGTGCACAGTTGGCAGCAGAGCCTTGTGCTCCCCACAGCAGTAGCCAGTGTCAGCCATCTTGTGAGTCCTTCTCCACTCCCTGTGATGTGAGCATGGTTCAGGGTGGTGTTGATGGGACAGTTGTGGGGGGGGGGGCAATATGTGTGAGTGCGACTCCCATGATGCTATTGGCTACACTGACTTGGCCAGCATACACAGAATTCCTTCCTTTGAGTGGTCTTCACTGTGTGTTGGTGTTGTTGTGGTGGCTACATGTGTGGATGTGTGTGTTAGTTCTATTTGTGCCACTGCCTAGCTGTAGTTGTGGTTGTGTTTGTACATGTGTTGGCACAGTTGGATGTGACTTTTTTGATGGCATGTGTTGTGTTTATCTGACTGACATACACATTTTGGGATGATTCTGTTCTAGTTGCTGTGTAATTGCTATGAGTGCATGGTTTGACTCTCCCCTTGACAGTGATGTGTGTGTTTTGTGGCAGTTTATTGTGTACATTTGTTGTGTACTCACCAGGCTCTGGGATGTCCTCTAGTCCATATACGCTCACTGGCGGAAGGATGGCCCGCACCTTCTCCTCCCAGGGCCTGAGGTATACTGGCTTGGCAGGAGGGCCACTGCCGGTGTATTGGCTCAGGTGGTAGTCTTTCTTGAGCAGCTCCCGGACCCTCCTGCGCACGTCATACCACCTGTTCTGGATGTCGGTCTTTGTGCGCCGACATGGTGATTGGGCGTTCACCCTGTTGATGATCCTCTCCCACATCTTGGTTTTCTGCGACATGGGGGTCTGTTGGACCAGAGTGCCAAACAGCTGTGGCTCCACCCTGAGGATCTCGTCTACCATGACTTCCAATTCACTATCTAGGAACTTGGGATTCTTCTTGGGGGGCATGGTGATGGGTGGTGATAGTGGGTGCTGTGTGTGTTGGTGTGCAGGTGAGGGTGTGTGGGTGTGTGTTGTGCTGGGTGTATGTGAGGTAGGTATTTGTTGGTGTGCTGCTGGTGTGTGGCTTGTGTGAGGGATGAGCTGTGGGTGTGTGGTTGCTTTCTCTTGGGTGCTGGCAGTGGAATGGCATTTGCAAAGGCTCATGGTAGTGATTTGTGTCCTTTATATAGGTGGAGTTGTTGGTGTGTCTTTGTTCTCTGTCCCCACCCCCCAGTATTTATTGGCTTGGTAATTGCTTGTTTGGCCTTTTTTTGGTTGATTTTTCCTTTGTGCTGTTTGTGTATGTTGGAAACGTTCTTGTGACCGAGTCGGACCCTGCATTGGTCTCGTACGGTGTTTTCCGTTTCGTTCACGCTGTGTTTGTGCAGTTTTGTATGCTGCGTACGCGTCGGTCGCGGTGTATTGTGTTGCTTCGGCTCGGTTTTGTATGCGTGTCGGTCGTACGGCTTGTCCTCCGTCCGACTCGGTCGTGTTTTCGCGCCTTGCATCGTACTTTGCAGGTTGGAGTTGGCGGGTACGATTCGGTCGGATTTGTTCCGGGTGCGTGTCGGTCGGTTGGATTCGCGTGTTTTTCCGGCCGGATTGCTATTTTCCGAGCGGGTCGGTCGGTCGGCTTGGTTTCCTGACGTGTCGGTCGGATTTATCGCGGCTTGCATCGTACTTGGCGTGTCGGGCGCCACTGGTACGTGTCGGTCGGTATTTTTTCCGGATCCGAGTCGGTCGGTGCTTTTTCCGGCCCGAATCG
>CAWUFW010026830.1:0-30602 GCA_963921515.1 Calotriton arnoldi
TGGACAGAATGCAGAACAATGTCATACATTCACCCCAGTACAGAGATCTGGGCCTAAATCCATCGTTTTTTGCTCACCATGCCATTCCAGTTTGGACCCAGCCATATGCAAATCAGTCTTGACCCTGCGCCCAATGGGAACAGTCCAGCCCGAACTGCCAGGCCAGGTCCTCCCTGGACTGGAAACAAGCATCCTAGGACCGGTTTCGGGCTTTCAGCCCTCATCAGCCAGGATAGCTTGACTCCAGTGGCATGGAGAGCACGGGACCCACGTCTGGGCACACCCGTCCCACTCGGGGTGACAAATGCAAAAAAAAAACAATTGATGGACAGAATGCAGAACAATGTCATACATTCACCCCAGTACAGAGATCTGGGCCTAAATCCATCGTTTTTTTGCTCACCATGCCATTCCAGTTTGGACCCAGCCATATGCAAATCAGTCTTGACCCTGCGCCCAATGGGAACAGTCCAGCCCGAACTGCCAGGCCAGGTCCTCCCTGGACTGGAAACAAGCATCCTAGGACCGGTTTCGGGCTTTCAGCCCTCATCAGCCAGGATAGCTTGACTCCAGTGGCATGGAGAGCACGGGACCCACGTCTGGGCACACCCGTCCCACTCGGGGTGACAAATGCAAAAAAAAAACAATTGATGGACAGAATGCAGAACAATGTCATACATTCACCCCAGTACAGAGATCTGGGCCTAAATCCATCGTTTTTTGCTCACCATGCCATTCCAGTTTGGACCCAGCCATATGCAAATCAGTCTTGACCCTGCGCCCAATGGGAACAGTCCAGCCCGAACTGCCAGGCCAGGTCCTCCCTGGACTGGAAACAAGCATCCTAGGACCGGTTTCGGGCTTTCAGCCCTCATCAGCCAGGATAGCTTGACTCCAGTGGCATGGAGAGCACGGGACCCACGTCTGGGCACACCCGTCCCACTCGGGGTGACAAATGCAAAAAAAAAACAATTGATGGACAGAATGCAGAACAATGTCATACATTCACCCCAGTACAGAGATCTGGGCCTAAATCCATCGTTTTTTTGCTCACCATGCCATTCCAGTTTGGACCCAGCCATATGCAAATCAGTCTTGACCCTGCGCCCAATGGGAACAGTCCAGCCCGAACTGCCAGGCCAGGTCCTCCCTGGACTGGAAACAAGCATCCTAGGACCGGTTTCGGGCTTTCAGCCCTCATCAGCCAGGATAGCTTGACTCCAGTGGCATGGAGAGCACGGGACCCACGTCTGGGCACACCCGTCCCACTCGGGGTGACAAATGCAAAAAAAAAACAATTGATGGACAGAATGCAGAACAATGTCATACATTCACCCCAGTACAGAGATCTGGGCCTAAATCCATCGTTTTTTGCTCACCATGCCATTCCAGTTTGGACCCAGCCATATGCAAATCAGTCTTGACCCTGCGCCCAATGGGAACAGTCCAGCCCGAACTGCCAGGCCAGGTCCTCCCTGGACTGGAAACAAGCATCCTAGGACCGGTTTCGGGCTTTCAGCCCTCATCAGCCAGGATAGCTTGACTCCAGTGGCATGGAGAGCACGGGACCCACGTCTGGGCACACCCGTCCCACTCGGGGTGACAAATGCAAAAAAAAAACAATTGATGGACAGAATGCAGAACAATGTCATACATTCACCCCAGTACAGAGATCTGGGCCTAAATCCATCGTTTTTTGCTCACCATGCCATTCCAGTTTGGACCCAGCCATATGCAAATCAGTCTTGACCCTGCGCCCAATGGGAACAGTCCAGCCCGAACTGCCAGGCCAGGTCCTCCCTGGACTGGAAACAAGCATCCTAGGACCGGTTTCGGGCTTTCAGCCCTCATCAGCCAGGATAGCTTGACTCCAGTGGCATGGAGAGCACGGGACCCACGTCTGGGCACACCCGTCCCACTCGGGGTGACAAATGCAAAAAAAAAACAATTGATGGACAGAATGCAGAACAATGTCATACATTCACCCCAGTACAGAGATCTGGGCCTAAATCCATCGTTTTTTGCTCACCATGCCATTCCAGTTTGGACCCAGCCATATGCAAATCAGTCTTGACCCTGCGCCCAATGGGAACAGTCCAGCCCGAACTGCCAGGCCAGGTCCTCCCTGGACTGGAAACAAGCATCCTAGGACCGGTTTCGGGCTTTCAGCCCTCATCAGCCAGGATAGCTTGACTCCAGTGGCATGGAGAGCACGGGACCCACGTCTGGGCACACCCGTCCCACTCGGGGTGACAAATGCAAAAAAAAAACAATTGATGGACAGAATGCAGAACAATGTCATACATTCACCCCAGTACAGAGATCTGGGCCTAAATCCATCGTTTTTTGCTCACCATGCCATTCCAGTTTGGACCCAGCCATATGCAAATCAGTCTTGACCCTGCGCCCAATGGGAACAGTCCAGCCCGAACTGCCAGGCCAGGTCCTCCCTGGACTGGAAACAAGCATCCTAGGACCGGTTTCGGGCTTTCAGCCCTCATCAGCCAGGATAGCTTGACTCCAGTGGCATGGAGAGCACGGGACCCACGTCTGGGCACACCCGTCCCACTCGGGGTGACAAATGCAAAAAAAAAACAATTGATGGACAGAATGCAGAACAATGTCATACATTCACCCCAGTACAGAGATCTGGGCCTAAATCCATCGTTTTTTTGCTCACCATGCCATTCCAGTTTGGACCCAGCCATATGCAAATCAGTCTTGACCCTGCGCCCAATGGGAACAGTCCAGCCCGAACTGCCAGGCCAGGTCCTCCCTGGACTGGAAACAAGCATCCTAGGACCGGTTTCGGGCTTTCAGCCCTCATCAGCCAGGATAGCTTGACTCCAGTGGCATGGAGAGCACGGGACCCACGTCTGGGCACACCCGTCCCACTCGGGGTGACAAATGCAAAAAAAAAACAATTGATGGACAGAATGCAGAACAATGTCATACATTCACCCCAGTACAGAGATCTGGGCCTAAATCCATCGTTTTTTTGCTCACCATGCCATTCCAGTTTGGACCCAGCCATATGCAAATCAGTCTTGACCCTGCGCCCAATGGGAACAGTCCAGCCCGAACTGCCAGGCCAGGTCCTCCCTGGACTGGAAACAAGCATCCTAGGACCGGTTTCGGGCTTTCAGCCCTCATCAGCCAGGATAGCTTGACTCCAGTGGCATGGAGAGCACGGGACCCACGTCTGGGCACACCCGTCCCACTCGGGGTGACAAATGCAAAAAAAAAACAATTGATGGACAGAATGCAGAACAATGTCATACATTCACCCCAGTACAGAGATCTGGGCCTAAATCCATCGTTTTTTTGCTCACCATGCCATTCCAGTTTGGACCCAGCCATATGCAAATCAGTCTTGACCCTGCGCCCAATGGGAACAGTCCAGCCCGAACTGCCAGGCCAGGTCCTCCCTGGACTGGAAACAAGCATCCTAGGACCGGTTTCGGGCTTTCAGCCCTCATCAGCCAGGATAGCTTGACTCCAGTGGCATGGAGAGCACGGGACCCACGTCTGGGCACACCCGTCCCACTCGGGGTGACAAATGCAAAAAAAAAACAATTGATGGACAGAATGCAGAACAATGTCATACATTCACCCCAGTACAGAGATCTGGGCCTAAATCCATCGTTTTTTTGCTCACCATGCCATTCCAGTTTGGACCCAGCCATATGCAAATCAGTCTTGACCCTGCGCCCAATGGGAACAGTCCAGCCCGAACTGCCAGGCCAGGTCCTCCCTGGACTGGAAACAAGCATCCTAGGACCGGTTTCGGGCTTTCAGCCCTCATCAGCCAGGATAGCTTGACTCCAGTGGCATGGAGAGCACGGGACCCACGTCTGGGCACACCCGTCCCACTCGGGGTGACAAATGCAAAAAAAAAACAATTGATGGACAGAATGCAGAACAATGTCATACATTCACCCCAGTACAGAGATCTGGGCCTAAATCCATCGTTTTTTTGCTCACCATGCCATTCCAGTTTGGACCCAGCCATATGCAAATCAGTCTTGACCCTGCGCCCAATGGGAACAGTCCAGCCCGAACTGCCAGGCCAGGTCCTCCCTGGACTGGAAACAAGCATCCTAGGACCGGTTTCGGGCTTTCAGCCCTCATCAGCCAGGATAGCTTGACTCCAGTGGCATGGAGAGCACGGGACCCACGTCTGGGCACACCCGTCCCACTCGGGGTGACAAATGCAAAAAAAAAACAATTGATGGACAGAATGCAGAACAATGTCATACATTCACCCCAGTACAGAGATCTGGGCCTAAATCCATCGTTTTTTTGCTCACCATGCCATTCCAGTTTGGACCCAGCCATATGCAAATCAGTCTTGACCCTGCGCCCAATGGGAACAGTCCAGCCCGAACTGCCAGGCCAGGTCCTCCCTGGACTGGAAACAAGCATCCTAGGACCGGTTTCGGGCTTTCAGCCCTCATCAGCCAGGATAGCTTGACTCCAGTGGCATGGAGAGCACGGGACCCACGTCTGGGCACACCCGTCCCACTCGGGGTGACAAATGCAAAAAAAAAACAATTGATGGACAGAATGCAGAACAATGTCATACATTCACCCCAGTACAGAGATCTGGGCCTAAATCCATCGTTTTTTTGCTCACCATGCCATTCCAGTTTGGACCCAGCCATATGCAAATCAGTCTTGACCCTGCGCCCAATGGGAACAGTCCAGCCCGAACTGCCAGGCCAGGTCCTCCCTGGACTGGAAACAAGCATCCTAGGACCGGTTTCGGGCTTTCAGCCCTCATCAGCCAGGATAGCTTGACTCCAGTGGCATGGAGAGCACGGGACCCACGTCTGGGCACACCCGTCCCACTCGGGGTGACAAATGCAAAAAAAAAACAATTGATGGACAGAATGCAGAACAATGTCATACATTCACCCCAGTACAGAGATCTGGGCCTAAATCCATCGTTTTTTTGCTCACCATGCCATTCCAGTTTGGACCCAGCCATATGCAAATCAGTCTTGACCCTGCGCCCAATGGGAACAGTCCAGCCCGAACTGCCAGGCCAGGTCCTCCCTGGACTGGAAACAAGCATCCTAGGACCGGTTTCGGGCTTTCAGCCCTCATCAGCCAGGATAGCTTGACTCCAGTGGCATGGAGAGCACGGGACCCACGTCTGGGCACACCCGTCCCACTCGGGGTGACAAATGCAAAAAAAAAACAATTGATGGACAGAATGCAGAACAATGTCATACATTCACCCCAGTACAGAGATCTGGGCCTAAATCCATCGTTTTTTGCTCACCATGCCATTCCAGTTTGGACCCAGCCATATGCAAATCAGTCTTGACCCTGCGCCCAATGGGAACAGTCCAGCCCGAACTGCCAGGCCAGGTCCTCCCTGGACTGGAAACAAGCATCCTAGGACCGGTTTCGGGCTTTCAGCCCTCATCAGCCAGGATAGCTTGACTCCAGTGGCATGGAGAGCACGGGACCCACGTCTGGGCACACCCGTCCCACTCGGGGTGACAAATGCAAAAAAAAAAACAATTGATGGACAGAATGCAGAACAATGTCATACATTCACCCCAGTACAGAGATCTGGGCCTAAATCCATCGTTTTTTTGCTCACCATGCCATTCCAGTTTGGACCCAGCCATATGCAAATCAGTCTTGACCCTGCGCCCAATGGGAACAGTCCAGCCCGAACTGCCAGGCCAGGTCCTCCCTGGACTGGAAACAAGCATCCTAGGACCGGTTTCGGGCTTTCAGCCCTCATCAGCCAGGATAGCTTGACTCCAGTGGCATGGAGAGCACGGGACCCACGTCTGGGCACACCCGTCCCACTCGGGGTGACAAATGCAAAAAAAAAACAATTGATGGACAGAATGCAGAACAATGTCATACATTCACCCCAGTACAGAGATCTGGGCCTAAATCCATCGTTTTTTTGCTCACCATGCCATTCCAGTTTGGACCCAGCCATATGCAAATCAGTCTTGACCCTGCGCCCAATGGGAACAGTCCAGCCCGAACTGCCAGGCCAGGTCCTCCCTGGACTGGAAACAAGCATCCTAGGACCGGTTTCGGGCTTTCAGCCCTCATCAGCCAGGATAGCTTGACTCCAGTGGCATGGAGAGCACGGGACCCACGTCTGGGCACACCCGTCCCACTCGGGGTGACAAATGCAAAAAAAAAACAATTGATGGACAGAATGCAGAACAATGTCATACATTCACCCCAGTACAGAGATCTGGGCCTAAATCCATCGTTTTTTTGCTCACCATGCCATTCCAGTTTGGACCCAGCCATATGCAAATCAGTCTTGACCCTGCGCCCAATGGGAACAGTCCAGCCCGAACTGCCAGGCCAGGTCCTCCCTGGACTGGAAACAAGCATCCTAGGACCGGTTTCGGGCTTTCAGCCCTCATCAGCCAGGATAGCTTGACTCCAGTGGCATGGAGAGCACGGGACCCACGTCTGGGCACACCCGTCCCACTCGGGGTGACAAATGCAAAAAAAAAACAATTGATGGACAGAATGCAGAACAATGTCATACATTCACCCCAGTACAGAGATCTGGGCCTAAATCCATCGTTTTTTTGCTCACCATGCCATTCCAGTTTGGACCCAGCCATATGCAAATCAGTCTTGACCCTGCGCCCAATGGGAACAGTCCAGCCCGAACTGCCAGGCCAGGTCCTCCCTGGACTGGAAACAAGCATCCTAGGACCGGTTTCGGGCTTTCAGCCCTCATCAGCCAGGATAGCTTGACTCCAGTGGCATGGAGAGCACGGGACCCACGTCTGGGCACACCCGTCCCACTCGGGGTGACAAATGCAAAAAAAAACAATTGATGGACAGAATGCAGAACAATGTCATACATTCACCCCAGTACAGAGATCTGGGCCTAAATCCATCGTTTTTTTGCTCACCATGCCATTCCAGTTTGGACCCAGCCATATGCAAATCAGTCTTGACCCTGCGCCCAATGGGAACAGTCCAGCCCGAACTGCCAGGCCAGGTCCTCCCTGGACTGGAAACAAGCATCCTAGGACCGGTTTCGGGCTTTCAGCCCTCATCAGCCAGGATAGCTTGACTCCAGTGGCATGGAGAGCACGGGACCCACGTCTGGGCACACCCGTCCCACTCGGGGTGACAAATGCAAAAAAAAAACAATTGATGGACAGAATGCAGAACAATGTCATACATTCACCCCAGTACAGAGATCTGGGCCTAAATCCATCGTTTTTTTGCTCACCATGCCATTCCAGTTTGGACCCAGCCATATGCAAATCAGTCTTGACCCTGCGCCCAATGGGAACAGTCCAGCCCGAACTGCCAGGCCAGGTCCTCCCTGGACTGGAAACAAGCATCCTAGGACCGGTTTCGGGCTTTCAGCCCTCATCAGCCAGGATAGCTTGACTCCAGTGGCATGGAGAGCACGGGACCCACGTCTGGGCACACCCGTCCCACTCGGGGTGACAAATGCAAAAAAAAAACAATTGATGGACAGAATGCAGAACAATGTCATACATTCACCCCAGTACAGAGATCTGGGCCTAAATCCATCGTTTTTTGCTCACCATGCCATTCCAGTTTGGACCCAGCCATATGCAAATCAGTCTTGACCCTGCGCCCAATGGGAACAGTCCAGCCCGAACTGCCAGGCCAGGTCCTCCCTGGACTGGAAACAAGCATCCTAGGACCGGTTTCGGGCTTTCAGCCCTCATCAGCCAGGATAGCTTGACTCCAGTGGCATGGAGAGCACGGGACCCACGTCTGGGCACACCCGTCCCACTCGGGGTGACAAATGCAAAAAAAAAACAATTGATGGACAGAATGCAGAACAATGTCATACATTCACCCCAGTACAGAGATCTGGGCCTAAATCCATCGTTTTTTTGCTCACCATGCCATTCCAGTTTGGACCCAGCCATATGCAAATCAGTCTTGACCCTGCGCCCAATGGGAACAGTCCAGCCCGAACTGCCAGGCCAGGTCCTCCCTGGACTGGAAACAAGCATCCTAGGACCGGTTTCGGGCTTTCAGCCCTCATCAGCCAGGATAGCTTGACTCCAGTGGCATGGAGAGCACGGGACCCACGTCTGGGCACACCCGTCCCACTCGGGGTGACAAATGCAAAAAAAAAACAATTGATGGACAGAATGCAGAACAATGTCATACATTCACCCCAGTACAGAGATCTGGGCCTAAATCCATCGTTTTTTTGCTCACCATGCCATTCCAGTTTGGACCCAGCCATATGCAAATCAGTCTTGACCCTGCGCCCAATGGGAACAGTCCAGCCCGAACTGCCAGGCCAGGTCCTCCCTGGACTGGAAACAAGCATCCTAGGACCGGTTTCGGGCTTTCAGCCCTCATCAGCCAGGATAGCTTGACTCCAGTGGCATGGAGAGCACGGGACCCACGTCTGGGCACACCCGTCCCACTCGGGGTGACAAATGCAAAAAAAAAACAATTGATGGACAGAATGCAGAACAATGTCATACATTCACCCCAGTACAGAGATCTGGGCCTAAATCCATCGTTTTTTTGCTCACCATGCCATTCCAGTTTGGACCCAGCCATATGCAAATCAGTCTTGACCCTGCGCCCAATGGGAACAGTCCAGCCCGAACTGCCAGGCCAGGTCCTCCCTGGACTGGAAACAAGCATCCTAGGACCGGTTTCGGGCTTTCAGCCCTCATCAGCCAGGATAGCTTGACTCCAGTGGCATGGAGAGCACGGGACCCACGTCTGGGCACACCCGTCCCACTCGGGGTGACAAATGCAAAAAAAAACAATTGATGGACAGAATGCAGAACAATGTCATACATTCACCCCAGTACAGAGATCTGGGCCTAAATCCATCGTTTTTTTGCTCACCATGCCATTCCAGTTTGGACCCAGCCATATGCAAATCAGTCTTGACCCTGCGCCCAATGGGAACAGTCCAGCCCGAACTGCCAGGCCAGGTCCTCCCTGGACTGGAAACAAGCATCCTAGGACCGGTTTCGGGCTTTCAGCCCTCATCAGCCAGGATAGCTTGACTCCAGTGGCATGGAGAGCACGGGACCCACGTCTGGGCACACCCGTCCCACTCGGGGTGACAAATGCAAAAAAAAAACAATTGATGGACAGAATGCAGAACAATGTCATACATTCACCCCAGTACAGAGATCTGGGCCTAAATCCATCGTTTTTTTGCTCACCATGCCATTCCAGTTTGGACCCAGCCATATGCAAATCAGTCTTGACCCTGCGCCCAATGGGAACAGTCCAGCCCGAACTGCCAGGCCAGGTCCTCCCTGGACTGGAAACAAGCATCCTAGGACCGGTTTCGGGCTTTCAGCCCTCATCAGCCAGGATAGCTTGACTCCAGTGGCATGGAGAGCACGGGACCCACGTCTGGGCACACCCGTCCCACTCGGGGTGACAAATGCAAAAAAAAAACAATTGATGGACAGAATGCAGAACAATGTCATACATTCACCCCAGTACAGAGATCTGGGCCTAAATCCATCGTTTTTTGCTCACCATGCCATTCCAGTTTGGACCCAGCCATATGCAAATCAGTCTTGACCCTGCGCCCAATGGGAACAGTCCAGCCCGAACTGCCAGGCCAGGTCCTCCCTGGACTGGAAACAAGCATCCTAGGACCGGTTTCGGGCTTTCAGCCCTCATCAGCCAGGATAGCTTGACTCCAGTGGCATGGAGAGCACGGGACCCACGTCTGGGCACACCCGTCCCACTCGGGGTGACAAATGCAAAAAAAAAACAATTGATGGACAGAATGCAGAACAATGTCATACATTCACCCCAGTACAGAGATCTGGGCCTAAATCCATCGTTTTTTTGCTCACCATGCCATTCCAGTTTGGACCCAGCCATATGCAAATCAGTCTTGACCCTGCGCCCAATGGGAACAGTCCAGCCCGAACTGCCAGGCCAGGTCCTCCCTGGACTGGAAACAAGCATCCTAGGACCGGTTTCGGGCTTTCAGCCCTCATCAGCCAGGATAGCTTGACTCCAGTGGCATGGAGAGCACGGGACCCACGTCTGGGCACACCCGTCCCACTCGGGGTGACAAATGCAAAAAAAAAAACAATTGATGGACAGAATGCAGAACAATGTCATACATTCACCCCAGTACAGAGATCTGGGCCTAAATCCATCGTTTTTTTGCTCACCATGCCATTCCAGTTTGGACCCAGCCATATGCAAATCAGTCTTGACCCTGCGCCCAATGGGAACAGTCCAGCCCGAACTGCCAGGCCAGGTCCTCCCTGGACTGGAAACAAGCATCCTAGGACCGGTTTCGGGCTTTCAGCCCTCATCAGCCAGGATAGCTTGACTCCAGTGGCATGGAGAGCACGGGACCCACGTCTGGGCACACCCGTCCCACTCGGGGTGACAAATGCAAAAAAAAAACAATTGATGGACAGAATGCAGAACAATGTCATACATTCACCCCAGTACAGAGATCTGGGCCTAAATCCATCGTTTTTTTGCTCACCATGCCATTCCAGTTTGGACCCAGCCATATGCAAATCAGTCTTGACCCTGCGCCCAATGGGAACAGTCCAGCCCGAACTGCCAGGCCAGGTCCTCCCTGGACTGGAAACAAGCATCCTAGGACCGGTTTCGGGCTTTCAGCCCTCATCAGCCAGGATAGCTTGACTCCAGTGGCATGGAGAGCACGGGACCCACGTCTGGGCACACCCGTCCCACTCGGGGTGACAAATGCAAAAAAAAAACAATTGATGGACAGAATGCAGAACAATGTCATACATTCACCCCAGTACAGAGATCTGGGCCTAAATCCATCGTTTTTTTGCTCACCATGCCATTCCAGTTTGGACCCAGCCATATGCAAATCAGTCTTGACCCTGCGCCCAATGGGAACAGTCCAGCCCGAACTGCCAGGCCAGGTCCTCCCTGGACTGGAAACAAGCATCCTAGGACCGGTTTCGGGCTTTCAGCCCTCATCAGCCAGGATAGCTTGACTCCAGTGGCATGGAGAGCACGGGACCCACGTCTGGGCACACCCGTCCCACTCGGGGTGACAAATGCAAAAAAAAAACAATTGATGGACAGAATGCAGAACAATGTCATACATTCACCCCAGTACAGAGATCTGGGCCTAAATCCATCGTTTTTTTGCTCACCATGCCATTCCAGTTTGGACCCAGCCATATGCAAATCAGTCTTGACCCTGCGCCCAATGGGAACAGTCCAGCCCGAACTGCCAGGCCAGGTCCTCCCTGGACTGGAAACAAGCATCCTAGGACCGGTTTCGGGCTTTCAGCCCTCATCAGCCAGGATAGCTTGACTCCAGTGGCATGGAGAGCACGGGACCCACGTCTGGGCACACCCGTCCCACTCGGGGTGACAAATGCAAAAAAAAAACAATTGATGGACAGAATGCAGAACAATGTCATACATTCACCCCAGTACAGAGATCTGGGCCTAAATCCATCGTTTTTTTGCTCACCATGCCATTCCAGTTTGGACCCAGCCATATGCAAATCAGTCTTGACCCTGCGCCCAATGGGAACAGTCCAGCCCGAACTGCCAGGCCAGGTCCTCCCTGGACTGGAAACAAGCATCCTAGGACCGGTTTCGGGCTTTCAGCCCTCATCAGCCAGGATAGCTTGACTCCAGTGGCATGGAGAGCACGGGACCCACGTCTGGGCACACCCGTCCCACTCGGGGTGACAAATGCAAAAAAAAAACAATTGATGGACAGAATGCAGAACAATGTCATACATTCACCCCAGTACAGAGATCTGGGCCTAAATCCATCGTTTTTTTGCTCACCATGCCATTCCAGTTTGGACCCAGCCATATGCAAATCAGTCTTGACCCTGCGCCCAATGGGAACAGTCCAGCCCGAACTGCCAGGCCAGGTCCTCCCTGGACTGGAAACAAGCATCCTAGGACCGGTTTCGGGCTTTCAGCCCTCATCAGCCAGGATAGCTTGACTCCAGTGGCATGGAGAGCACGGGACCCACGTCTGGGCACACCCGTCCCACTCGGGGTGACAAATGCAAAAAAAAACAATTGATGGACAGAATGCAGAACAATGTCATACATTCACCCCAGTACAGAGATCTGGGCCTAAATCCATCGTTTTTTTGCTCACCATGCCATTCCAGTTTGGACCCAGCCATATGCAAATCAGTCTTGACCCTGCGCCCAATGGGAACAGTCCAGCCCGAACTGCCAGGCCAGGTCCTCCCTGGACTGGAAACAAGCATCCTAGGACCGGTTTCGGGCTTTCAGCCCTCATCAGCCAGGATAGCTTGACTCCAGTGGCATGGAGAGCACGGGACCCACGTCTGGGCACACCCGTCCCACTCGGGGTGACAAATGCAAAAAAAAAACAATTGATGGACAGAATGCAGAACAATGTCATACATTCACCCCAGTACAGAGATCTGGGCCTAAATCCATCGTTTTTTTGCTCACCATGCCATTCCAGTTTGGACCCAGCCATATGCAAATCAGTCTTGACCCTGCGCCCAATGGGAACAGTCCAGCCCGAACTGCCAGGCCAGGTCCTCCCTGGACTGGAAACAAGCATCCTAGGACCGGTTTCGGGCTTTCAGCCCTCATCAGCCAGGATAGCTTGACTCCAGTGGCATGGAGAGCACGGGACCCACGTCTGGGCACACCCGTCCCACTCGGGGTGACAAATGCAAAAAAAAACAATTGATGGACAGAATGCAGAACAATGTCATACATTCACCCCAGTACAGAGATCTGGGCCTAAATCCATCGTTTTTTTGCTCACCATGCCATTCCAGTTTGGACCCAGCCATATGCAAATCAGTCTTGACCCTGCGCCCAATGGGAACAGTCCAGCCCGAACTGCCAGGCCAGGTCCTCCCTGGACTGGAAACAAGCATCCTAGGACCGGTTTCGGGCTTTCAGCCCTCATCAGCCAGGATAGCTTGACTCCAGTGGCATGGAGAGCACGGGACCCACGTCTGGGCACACCCGTCCCACTCGGGGTGACAAATGCAAAAAAAAAACAATTGATGGACAGAATGCAGAACAATGTCATACATTCACCCCAGTACAGAGATCTGGGCCTAAATCCATCGTTTTTTTGCTCACCATGCCATTCCAGTTTGGACCCAGCCATATGCAAATCAGTCTTGACCCTGCGCCCAATGGGAACAGTCCAGCCCGAACTGCCAGGCCAGGTCCTCCCTGGACTGGAAACAAGCATCCTAGGACCGGTTTCGGGCTTTCAGCCCTCATCAGCCAGGATAGCTTGACTCCAGTGGCATGGAGAGCACG
The DNA here is from genome assembly GCA_963921515.1 of Calotriton arnoldi. Lineage (NCBI taxonomy): Eukaryota > Metazoa > Chordata > Amphibia > Caudata > Salamandridae > Calotriton > Calotriton arnoldi. Next base: position 13,294 of record CAWUFW010026830.1, read on the forward strand.
GGACCCACGTCTGGGCACACCCGTCCCACTCGGGGTGACAAATGCAAAAAAAAACAATTGATGGACAGAATGCAGAACAATGTCATACATTCACCCCAGTACAGAGATCTGGGCCTAAATCCATCGTTTTTTTGCTCACCATGCCATTCCAGTTTGGACCCAGCCATATGCAAATCAGTCTTGACCCTGCGCCCAATGGGAACAGTCCAGCCCGAACTGCCAGGCCAGGTCCTCCCTGGACTGGAAACAAGCATCCTAGGACCGGTTTCGGGCTTTCAGCCCTCATCAGCCAGGATAGCTTGACTCCAGTGGCATGGAGAGCACGGGACCCACGTCTGGGCACACCCGTCCCACTCGGGGTGACAAATGCAAAAAAAAAACAATTGATGGACAGAATGCAGAACAATGTCATACATTCACCCCAGTACAGAGATCTGGGCCTAAATCCATCGTTTTTTTGCTCACCATGCCATTCCAGTTTGGACCCAGCCATATGCAAATCAGTCTTGACCCTGCGCCCAATGGGAACAGTCCAGCCCGAACTGCCAGGCCAGGTCCTCCCTGGACTGGAAACAAGCATCCTAGGACCGGTTTCGGGCTTTCAGCCCTCATCAGCCAGGATAGCTTGACTCCAGTGGCATGGAGAGCACGGGACCCACGTCTGGGCACACCCGTCCCACTCGGGGTGACAAATGCAAAAAAAAAACAATTGATGGACAGAATGCAGAACAATGTCATACATTCACCCCAGTACAGAGATCTGGGCCTAAATCCATCGTTTTTTTGCTCACCATGCCATTCCAGTTTGGACCCAGCCATATGCAAATCAGTCTTGACCCTGCGCCCAATGGGAACAGTCCAGCCCGAACTGCCAGGCCAGGTCCTCCCTGGACTGGAAACAAGCATCCTAGGACCGGTTTCGGGCTTTCAGCCCTCATCAGCCAGGATAGCTTGACTCCAGTGGCATGGAGAGCACGGGACCCACGTCTGGGCACACCCGTCCCACTCGGGGTGACAAATGCAAAAAAAAAACAATTGATGGACAGAATGCAGAACAATGTCATACATTCACCCCAGTACAGAGATCTGGGCCTAAATCCATCGTTTTTTTGCTCACCATGCCATTCCAGTTTGGACCCAGCCATATGCAAATCAGTCTTGACCCTGCGCCCAATGGGAACAGTCCAGCCCGAACTGCCAGGCCAGGTCCTCCCTGGACTGGAAACAAGCATCCTAGGACCGGTTTCGGGCTTTCAGCCCTCATCAGCCAGGATAGCTTGACTCCAGTGGCATGGAGAGCACGGGACCCACGTCTGGGCACACCCGTCCCACTCGGGGTGACAAATGCAAAAAAAAAACAATTGATGGACAGAATGCAGAACAATGTCATACATTCACCCCAGTACAGAGATCTGGGCCTAAATCCATCGTTTTTTTGCTCACCATGCCATTCCAGTTTGGACCCAGCCATATGCAAATCAGTCTTGACCCTGCGCCCAATGGGAACAGTCCAGCCCGAACTGCCAGGCCAGGTCCTCCCTGGACTGGAAACAAGCATCCTAGGACCGGTTTCGGGCTTTCAGCCCTCATCAGCCAGGATAGCTTGACTCCAGTGGCATGGAGAGCACGGGACCCACGTCTGGGCACACCCGTCCCACTCGGGGTGACAAATGCAAAAAAAAAACAATTGATGGACAGAATGCAGAACAATGTCATACATTCACCCCAGTACAGAGATCTGGGCCTAAATCCATCGTTTTTTGCTCACCATGCCATTCCAGTTTGGACCCAGCCATATGCAAATCAGTCTTGACCCTGCGCCCAATGGGAACAGTCCAGCCCGAACTGCCAGGCCAGGTCCTCCCTGGACTGGAAACAAGCATCCTAGGACCGGTTTCGGGCTTTCAGCCCTCATCAGCCAGGATAGCTTGACTCCAGTGGCATGGAGAGCACGGGACCCACGTCTGGGCACACCCGTCCCACTCGGGGTGACAAATGCAAAAAAAAAACAATTGATGGACAGAATGCAGAACAATGTCATACATTCACCCCAGTACAGAGATCTGGGCCTAAATCCATCGTTTTTTTGCTCACCATGCCATTCCAGTTTGGACCCAGCCATATGCAAATCAGTCTTGACCCTGCGCCCAATGGGAACAGTCCAGCCCGAACTGCCAGGCCAGGTCCTCCCTGGACTGGAAACAAGCATCCTAGGACCGGTTTCGGGCTTTCAGCCCTCATCAGCCAGGATAGCTTGACTCCAGTGGCATGGAGAGCACGGGACCCACGTCTGGGCACACCCGTCCCACTCGGGGTGACAAATGCAAAAAAAAAACAATTGATGGACAGAATGCAGAACAATGTCATACATTCACCCCAGTACAGAGATCTGGGCCTAAATCCATCGTTTTTTTGCTCACCATGCCATTCCAGTTTGGACCCAGCCATATGCAAATCAGTCTTGACCCTGCGCCCAATGGGAACAGTCCAGCCCGAACTGCCAGGCCAGGTCCTCCCTGGACTGGAAACAAGCATCCTAGGACCGGTTTCGGGCTTTCAGCCCTCATCAGCCAGGATAGCTTGACTCCAGTGGCATGGAGAGCACGGGACCCACGTCTGGGCACACCCGTCCCACTCGGGGTGACAAATGCAAAAAAAAAACAATTGATGGACAGAATGCAGAACAATGTCATACATTCACCCCAGTACAGAGATCTGGGCCTAAATCCATCGTTTTTTTGCTCACCATGCCATTCCAGTTTGGACCCAGCCATATGCAAATCAGTCTTGACCCTGCGCCCAATGGGAACAGTCCAGCCCGAACTGCCAGGCCAGGTCCTCCCTGGACTGGAAACAAGCATCCTAGGACCGGTTTCGGGCTTTCAGCCCTCATCAGCCAGGATAGCTTGACTCCAGTGGCATGGAGAGCACGGGACCCACGTCTGGGCACACCCGTCCCACTCGGGGTGACAAATGCAAAAAAAAAACAATTGATGGACAGAATGCAGAACAATGTCATACATTCACCCCAGTACAGAGATCTGGGCCTAAATCCATCGTTTTTTTGCTCACCATGCCATTCCAGTTTGGACCCAGCCATATGCAAATCAGTCTTGACCCTGCGCCCAATGGGAACAGTCCAGCCCGAACTGCCAGGCCAGGTCCTCCCTGGACTGGAAACAAGCATCCTAGGACCGGTTTCGGGCTTTCAGCCCTCATCAGCCAGGATAGCTTGACTCCAGTGGCATGGAGAGCACGGGACCCACGTCTGGGCACACCCGTCCCACTCGGGGTGACAAATGCAAAAAAAAAACAATTGATGGACAGAATGCAGAACAATGTCATACATTCACCCCAGTACAGAGATCTGGGCCTAAATCCATCGTTTTTTGCTCACCATGCCATTCCAGTTTGGACCCAGCCATATGCAAATCAGTCTTGACCCTGCGCCCAATGGGAACAGTCCAGCCCGAACTGCCAGGCCAGGTCCTCCCTGGACTGGAAACAAGCATCCTAGGACCGGTTTCGGGCTTTCAGCCCTCATCAGCCAGGATAGCTTGACTCCAGTGGCATGGAGAGCACGGGACCCACGTCTGGGCACACCCGTCCCACTCGGGGTGACAAATGCAAAAAAAAACAATTGATGGACAGAATGCAGAACAATGTCATACATTCACCCCAGTACAGAGATCTGGGCCTAAATCCATCGTTTTTTTGCTCACCATGCCATTCCAGTTTGGACCCAGCCATATGCAAATCAGTCTTGACCCTGCGCCCAATGGGAACAGTCCAGCCCGAACTGCCAGGCCAGGTCCTCCCTGGACTGGAAACAAGCATCCTAGGACCGGTTTCGGGCTTTCAGCCCTCATCAGCCAGGATAGCTTGACTCCAGTGGCATGGAGAGCACGGGACCCACGTCTGGGCACACCCGTCCCACTCGGGGTGACAAATGCAAAAAAAAAACAATTGATGGACAGAATGCAGAACAATGTCATACATTCACCCCAGTACAGAGATCTGGGCCTAAATCCATCGTTTTTTTGCTCACCATGCCATTCCAGTTTGGACCCAGCCATATGCAAATCAGTCTTGACCCTGCGCCCAATGGGAACAGTCCAGCCCGAACTGCCAGGCCAGGTCCTCCCTGGACTGGAAACAAGCATCCTAGGACCGGTTTCGGGCTTTCAGCCCTCATCAGCCAGGATAGCTTGACTCCAGTGGCATGGAGAGCACGGGACCCACGTCTGGGCACACCCGTCCCACTCGGGGTGACAAATGCAAAAAAAAACAATTGATGGACAGAATGCAGAACAATGTCATACATTCACCCCAGTACAGAGATCTGGGCCTAAATCCATCGTTTTTTTGCTCACCATGCCATTCCAGTTTGGACCCAGCCATATGCAAATCAGTCTTGACCCTGCGCCCAATGGGAACAGTCCAGCCCGAACTGCCAGGCCAGGTCCTCCCTGGACTGGAAACAAGCATCCTAGGACCGGTTTCGGGCTTTCAGCCCTCATCAGCCAGGATAGCTTGACTCCAGTGGCATGGAGAGCACGGGACCCACGTCTGGGCACACCCGTCCCACTCGGGGTGACAAATGCAAAAAAAAAACAATTGATGGACAGAATGCAGAACAATGTCATACATTCACCCCAGTACAGAGATCTGGGCCTAAATCCATCGTTTTTTTGCTCACCATGCCATTCCAGTTTGGACCCAGCCATATGCAAATCAGTCTTGACCCTGCGCCCAATGGGAACAGTCCAGCCCGAACTGCCAGGCCAGGTCCTCCCTGGACTGGAAACAAGCATCCTAGGACCGGTTTCGGGCTTTCAGCCCTCATCAGCCAGGATAGCTTGACTCCAGTGGCATGGAGAGCACGGGACCCACGTCTGGGCACACCCGTCCCACTCGGGGTGACAAATGCAAAAAAAAAACAATTGATGGACAGAATGCAGAACAATGTCATACATTCACCCCAGTACAGAGATCTGGGCCTAAATCCATCGTTTTTTTGCTCACCATGCCATTCCAGTTTGGACCCAGCCATATGCAAATCAGTCTTGACCCTGCGCCCAATGGGAACAGTCCAGCCCGAACTGCCAGGCCAGGTCCTCCCTGGACTGGAAACAAGCATCCTAGGACCGGTTTCGGGCTTTCAGCCCTCATCAGCCAGGATAGCTTGACTCCAGTGGCATGGAGAGCACGGGACCCACGTCTGGGCACACCCGTCCCACTCGGGGTGACAAATGCAAAAAAAAAACAATTGATGGACAGAATGCAGAACAATGTCATACATTCACCCCAGTACAGAGATCTGGGCCTAAATCCATCGTTTTTTTGCTCACCATGCCATTCCAGTTTGGACCCAGCCATATGCAAATCAGTCTTGACCCTGCGCCCAATGGGAACAGTCCAGCCCGAACTGCCAGGCCAGGTCCTCCCTGGACTGGAAACAAGCATCCTAGGACCGGTTTCGGGCTTTCAGCCCTCATCAGCCAGGATAGCTTGACTCCAGTGGCATGGAGAGCACGGGACCCACGTCTGGGCACACCCGTCCCACTCGGGGTGACAAATGCAAAAAAAAAACAATTGATGGACAGAATGCAGAACAATGTCATACATTCACCCCAGTACAGAGATCTGGGCCTAAATCCATCGTTTTTTTGCTCACCATGCCATTCCAGTTTGGACCCAGCCATATGCAAATCAGTCTTGACCCTGCGCCCAATGGGAACAGTCCAGCCCGAACTGCCAGGCCAGGTCCTCCCTGGACTGGAAACAAGCATCCTAGGACCGGTTTCGGGCTTTCAGCCCTCATCAGCCAGGATAGCTTGACTCCAGTGGCATGGAGAGCACGGGACCCACGTCTGGGCACACCCGTCCCACTCGGGGTGACAAATGCAAAAAAAAAACAATTGATGGACAGAATGCAGAACAATGTCATACATTCACCCCAGTACAGAGATCTGGGCCTAAATCCATCGTTTTTTTGCTCACCATGCCATTCCAGTTTGGACCCAGCCATATGCAAATCAGTCTTGACCCTGCGCCCAATGGGAACAGTCCAGCCCGAACTGCCAGGCCAGGTCCTCCCTGGACTGGAAACAAGCATCCTAGGACCGGTTTCGGGCTTTCAGCCCTCATCAGCCAGGATAGCTTGACTCCAGTGGCATGGAGAGCACGGGACCCACGTCTGGGCACACCCGTCCCACTCGGGGTGACAAATGCAAAAAAAAAACAATTGATGGACAGAATGCAGAACAATGTCATACATTCACCCCAGTACAGAGATCTGGGCCTAAATCCATCGTTTTTTTGCTCACCATGCCATTCCAGTTTGGACCCAGCCATATGCAAATCAGTCTTGACCCTGCGCCCAATGGGAACAGTCCAGCCCGAACTGCCAGGCCAGGTCCTCCCTGGACTGGAAACAAGCATCCTAGGACCGGTTTCGGGCTTTCAGCCCTCATCAGCCAGGATAGCTTGACTCCAGTGGCATGGAGAGCACGGGACCCACGTCTGGGCACACCCGTCCCACTCGGGGTGACAAATGCAAAAAAAAAACAATTGATGGACAGAATGCAGAACAATGTCATACATTCACCCCAGTACAGAGATCTGGGCCTAAATCCATCGTTTTTTTGCTCACCATGCCATTCCAGTTTGGACCCAGCCATATGCAAATCAGTCTTGACCCTGCGCCCAATGGGAACAGTCCAGCCCGAACTGCCAGGCCAGGTCCTCCCTGGACTGGAAACAAGCATCCTAGGACCGGTTTCGGGCTTTCAGCCCTCATCAGCCAGGATAGCTTGACTCCAGTGGCATGGAGAGCACGGGACCCACGTCTGGGCACACCCGTCCCACTCGGGGTGACAAATGCAAAAAAAAACAATTGATGGACAGAATGCAGAACAATGTCATACATTCACCCCAGTACAGAGATCTGGGCCTAAATCCATCGTTTTTTTGCTCACCATGCCATTCCAGTTTGGACCCAGCCATATGCAAATCAGTCTTGACCCTGCGCCCAATGGGAACAGTCCAGCCCGAACTGCCAGGCCAGGTCCTCCCTGGACTGGAAACAAGCATCCTAGGACCGGTTTCGGGCTTTCAGCCCTCATCAGCCAGGATAGCTTGACTCCAGTGGCATGGAGAGCACGGGACCCACGTCTGGGCACACCCGTCCCACTCGGGGTGACAAATGCAAAAAAAAAACAATTGATGGACAGAATGCAGAACAATGTCATACATTCACCCCAGTACAGAGATCTGGGCCTAAATCCATCGTTTTTTTGCTCACCATGCCATTCCAGTTTGGACCCAGCCATATGCAAATCAGTCTTGACCCTGCGCCCAATGGGAACAGTCCAGCCCGAACTGCCAGGCCAGGTCCTCCCTGGACTGGAAACAAGCATCCTAGGACCGGTTTCGGGCTTTCAGCCCTCATCAGCCAGGATAGCTTGACTCCAGTGGCATGGAGAGCACGGGACCCACGTCTGGGCACACCCGTCCCACTCGGGGTGACAAATGCAAAAAAAAAACAATTGATGGACAGAATGCAGAACAATGTCATACATTCACCCCAGTACAGAGATCTGGGCCTAAATCCATCGTTTTTTTGCTCACCATGCCATTCCAGTTTGGACCCAGCCATATGCAAATCAGTCTTGACCCTGCGCCCAATGGGAACAGTCCAGCCCGAACTGCCAGGCCAGGTCCTCCCTGGACTGGAAACAAGCATCCTAGGACCGGTTTCGGGCTTTCAGCCCTCATCAGCCAGGATAGCTTGACTCCAGTGGCATGGAGAGCACGGGACCCACGTCTGGGCACACCCGTCCCACTCGGGGTGACAAATGCAAAAAAAAAACAATTGATGGACAGAATGCAGAACAATGTCATACATTCACCCCAGTACAGAGATCTGGGCCTAAATCCATCGTTTTTTTGCTCACCATGCCATTCCAGTTTGGACCCAGCCATATGCAAATCAGTCTTGACCCTGCGCCCAATGGGAACAGTCCAGCCCGAACTGCCAGGCCAGGTCCTCCCTGGACTGGAAACAAGCATCCTAGGACCGGTTTCGGGCTTTCAGCCCTCATCAGCCAGGATAGCTTGACTCCAGTGGCATGGAGAGCACGGGACCCACGTCTGGGCACACCCGTCCCACTCGGGGTGACAAATGCAAAAAAAAAACAATTGATGGACAGAATGCAGAACAATGTCATACATTCACCCCAGTACAGAGATCTGGGCCTAAATCCATCGTTTTTTTGCTCACCATGCCATTCCAGTTTGGACCCAGCCATATGCAAATCAGTCTTGACCCTGCGCCCAATGGGAACAGTCCAGCCCGAACTGCCAGGCCAGGTCCTCCCTGGACTGGAAACAAGCATCCTAGGACCGGTTTCGGGCTTTCAGCCCTCATCAGCCAGGATAGCTTGACTCCAGTGGCATGGAGAGCACGGGACCCACGTCTGGGCACACCCGTCCCACTCGGGGTGACAAATGCAAAAAAAAAACAATTGATGGACAGAATGCAGAACAATGTCATACATTCACCCCAGTACAGAGATCTGGGCCTAAATCCATCGTTTTTTTGCTCACCATGCCATTCCAGTTTGGACCCAGCCATATGCAAATCAGTCTTGACCCTGCGCCCAATGGGAACAGTCCAGCCCGAACTGCCAGGCCAGGTCCTCCCTGGACTGGAAACAAGCATCCTAGGACCGGTTTCGGGCTTTCAGCCCTCATCAGCCAGGATAGCTTGACTCCAGTGGCATGGAGAGCACGGGACCCACGTCTGGGCACACCCGTCCCACTCGGGGTGACAAATGCAAAAAAAAAACAATTGATGGACAGAATGCAGAACAATGTCATACATTCACCCCAGTACAGAGATCTGGGCCTAAATCCATCGTTTTTTTGCTCACCATGCCATTCCAGTTTGGACCCAGCCATATGCAAATCAGTCTTGACCCTGCGCCCAATGGGAACAGTCCAGCCCGAACTGCCAGGCCAGGTCCTCCCTGGACTGGAAACAAGCATCCTAGGACCGGTTTCGGGCTTTCAGCCCTCATCAGCCAGGATAGCTTGACTCCAGTGGCATGGAGAGCACGGGACCCACGTCTGGGCACACCCGTCCCACTCGGGGTGACAAATGCAAAAAAAAAAACAATTGATGGACAGAATGCAGAACAATGTCATACATTCACCCCAGTACAGAGATCTGGGCCTAAATCCATCGTTTTTTTGCTCACCATGCCATTCCAGTTTGGACCCAGCCATATGCAAATCAGTCTTGACCCTGCGCCCAATGGGAACAGTCCAGCCCGAACTGCCAGGCCAGGTCCTCCCTGGACTGGAAACAAGCATCCTTGGACCGGTTTCGGGCTTTCAGCCCTCATCAGCCAGGATAGCTTGACTCCAGTGGCATGGAGAGCACGGGACCCACGTCTGGGCACACCCGTCCCACTCGGGGTGACAAATGCAAAAAAAAACAATTGATGGACAGAATGCAGAACAATGTCATACATTCACCCCAGTACAGAGATCTGGGCCTAAATCCATCGTTTTTTTGCTCACCATGCCATTCCAGTTTGGACCCAGCCATATGCAAATCAGTCTTGACCCTGCGCCCAATGGGAACAGTCCAGCCCGAACTGCCAGGCCAGGTCCTCCCTGGACTGGAAACAAGCATCCTAGGACCGGTTTCGGGCTTTCAGCCCTCATCAGCCAGGATAGCTTGACTCCAGTGGCATGGAGAGCACGGGACCCACGTCTGGGCACACCCGTCCCACTCGGGGTGACAAATGCAAAAAAAAAACAATTGATGGACAGAATGCAGAACAATGTCATACATTCACCCCAGTACAGAGATCTGGGCCTAAATCCATCGTTTTTTTGCTCACCATGCCATTCCAGTTTGGACCCAGCCATATGCAAATCAGTCTTGACCCTGCGCCCAATGGGAACAGTCCAGCCCGAACTGCCAGGCCAGGTCCTCCCTGGACTGGAAACAAGCATCCTAGGACCGGTTTCGGGCTTTCAGCCCTCATCAGCCAGGATAGCTTGACTCCAGTGGCATGGAGAGCACGGGACCCACGTCTGGGCACACCCGTCCCACTCGGGGTGACAAATGCAAAAAAAAAACAATTGATGGACAGAATGCAGAACAATGTCATACATTCACCCCAGTACAGAGATCTGGGCCTAAATCCATCGTTTTTTTGCTCACCATGCCATTCCAGTTTGGACCCAGCCATATGCAAATCAGTCTTGACCCTGCGCCCAATGGGAACAGTCCAGCCCGAACTGCCAGGCCAGGTCCTCCCTGGACTGGAAACAAGCATCCTAGGACCGGTTTCGGGCTTTCAGCCCTCATCAGCCAGGATAGCTTGACTCCAGTGGCATGGAGAGCACGGGACCCACGTCTGGGCACACCCGTCCCACTCGGGGTGACAAATGCAAAAAAAAAACAATTGATGGACAGAATGCAGAACAATGTCATACATTCACCCCAGTACAGAGATCTGGGCCTAAATCCATCGTTTTTTTGCTCACCATGCCATTCCAGTTTGGACCCAGCCATATGCAAATCAGTCTTGACCCTGCGCCCAATGGGAACAGTCCAGCCCGAACTGCCAGGCCAGGTCCTCCCTGGACTGGAAACAAGCATCCTAGGACCGGTTTCGGGCTTTCAGCCCTCATCAGCCAGGATAGCTTGACTCCAGTGGCATGGAGAGCACGGGACCCACGTCTGGGCACACCCGTCCCACTCGGGGTGACAAATGCAAAAAAAAAACAATTGATGGACAGAATGCAGAACAATGTCATACATTCACCCCAGTACAGAGATCTGGGCCTAAATCCATCGTTTTTTGCTCACCATGCCATTCCAGTTTGGACCCAGCCATATGCAAATCAGTCTTGACCCTGCGCCCAATGGGAACAGTCCAGCCCGAACTGCCAGGCCAGGTCCTCCCTGGACTGGAAACAAGCATCCTAGGACCGGTTTCGGGCTTTCAGCCCTCATCAGCCAGGATAGCTTGACTCCAGTGGCATGGAGAGCACGGGACCCACGTCTGGGCACACCCGTCCCACTCGGGGTGACAAATGCAAAAAAAAAACAATTGATGGACAGAATGCAGAACAATGTCATACATTCACCCCAGTACAGAGATCTGGGCCTAAATCCATCGTTTTTTTGCTCACCATGCCATTCCAGTTTGGACCCAGCCATATGCAAATCAGTCTTGACCCTGCGCCCAATGGGAACAGTCCAGCCCGAACTGCCAGGCCAGGTCCTCCCTGGACTGGAAACAAGCATCCTAGGACCGGTTTCGGGCTTTCAGCCCTCATCAGCCAGGATAGCTTGACTCCAGTGGCATGGAGAGCACGGGACCCACGTCTGGGCACACCCGTCCCACTCGGGGTGACAAATGCAAAAAAAAAACAATTGATGGACAGAATGCAGAACAATGTCATACATTCACCCCAGTACAGAGATCTGGGCCTAAATCCATCGTTTTTTTGCTCACCATGCCATTCCAGTTTGGACCCAGCCATATGCAAATCAGTCTTGACCCTGCGCCCAATGGGAACAGTCCAGCCCGAACTGCCAGGCCAGGTCCTCCCTGGACTGGAAACAAGCATCCTAGGACCGGTTTCGGGCTTTCAGCCCTCATCAGCCAGGATAGCTTGACTCCAGTGGCATGGAGAGCACGGGACCCACGTCTGGGCACACCCGTCCCACTCGGGGTGACAAATGCAAAAAAAAACAATTGATGGACAGAATGCAGAACAATGTCATACATTCACCCCAGTACAGAGATCTGGGCCTAAATCCATCGTTTTTTTGCTCACCATGCCATTCCAGTTTGGACCCAGCCATATGCAAATCAGTCTTGACCCTGCGCCCAATGGGAACAGTCCAGCCCGAACTGCCAGGCCAGGTCCTCCCTGGACTGGAAACAAGCATCCTAGGACCGGTTTCGGGCTTTCAGCCCTCATCAGCCAGGATAGCTTGACTCCAGTGGCATGGAGAGCACGGGACCCACGTCTGGGCACACCCGTCCCACTCGGGGTGACAAATGCAAAAAAAAAACAATTGATGGACAGAATGCAGAACAATGTCATACATTCACCCCAGTACAGAGATCTGGGCCTAAATCCATCGTTTTTTTGCTCACCATGCCATTCCAGTTTGGACCCAGCCATATGCAAATCAGTCTTGACCCTGCGCCCAATGGGAACAGTCCAGCCCGAACTGCCAGGCCAGGTCCTCCCTGGACTGGAAACAAGCATCCTAGGACCGGTTTCGGGCTTTCAGCCCTCATCAGCCAGGATAGCTTGACTCCAGTGGCATGGAGAGCACGGGACCCACGTCTGGGCACACCCGTCCCACTCGGGGTGACAAATGCAAAAAAAAAACAATTGATGGACAGAATGCAGAACAATGTCATACATTCACCCCAGTACAGAGATCTGGGCCTAAATCCATCGTTTTTTTGCTCACCATGCCATTCCAGTTTGGACCCAGCCATATGCAAATCAGTCTTGACCCTGCGCCCAATGGGAACAGTCCAGCCCGAACTGCCAGGCCAGGTCCTCCCTGGACTGGAAACAAGCATCCTAGGACCGGTTTCGGGCTTTCAGCCCTCATCAGCCAGGATAGCTTGACTCCAGTGGCATGGAGAGCACGGGACCCACGTCTGGGCACACCCGTCCCACTCGGGGTGACAAATGCAAAAAAAAAACAATTGATGGACAGAATGCAGAACAATGTCATACATTCACCCCAGTACAGAGATCTGGGCCTAAATCCATCGTTTTTTGCTCACCATGCCATTCCAGTTTGGACCCAGCCATATGCAAATCAGTCTTGACCCTGCGCCCAATGGGAACAGTCCAGCCCGAACTGCCAGGCCAGGTCCTCCCTGGACTGGAAACAAGCATCCTAGGACCGGTTTCGGGCTTTCAGCCCTCATCAGCCAGGATAGCTTGACTCCAGTGGCATGGAGAGCACGGGACCCACGTCTGGGCACACCCGTCCCACTCGGGGTGACAAATGCAAAAAAAAAACAATTGATGGACAGAATGCAGAACAATGTCATACATTCACCCCAGTACAGAGATCTGGGCCTAAATCCATCGTTTTTTTGCTCACCATGCCATTCCAGTTTGGACCCAGCCATATGCAAATCAGTCTTGACCCTGCGCCCAATGGGAACAGTCCAGCCCGAACTGCCAGGCCAGGTCCTCCCTGGACTGGAAACAAGCATCCTAGGACCGGTTTCGGGCTTTCAGCCCTCATCAGCCAGGATAGCTTGACTCCAGTGGCATGGAGAGCACGGGACCCACGTCTGGGCACACCCGTCCCACTCGGGGTGACAAATGCAAAAAAAAAACAATTGATGGACAGAATGCAGAACAATGTCATACATTCACCCCAGTACAGAGATCTGGGCCTAAATCCATCGTTTTTTGCTCACCATGCCATTCCAGTTTGGACCCAGCCATATGCAAATCAGTCTTGACCCTGCGCCCAATGGGAACAGTCCAGCCCGAACTGCCAGGCCAGGTCCTCCCTGGACTGGAAACAAGCATCCTAGGACCGGTTTCGGGCTTTCAGCCCTCATCAGCCAGGATAGCTTGACTCCAGTGGCATGGAGAGCACGGGACCCACGTCTGGGCACACCCGTCCCACTCGGGGTGACAAATGCAAAAAAAAAACAATTGATGGACAGAATGCAGAACAATGTCATACATTCACCCCAGTACAGAGATCTGGGCCTAAATCCATCGTTTTTTTGCTCACCATGCCATTCCAGTTTGGACCCAGCCATATGCAAATCAGTCTTGACCCTGCGCCCAATGGGAACAGTCCAGCCCGAACTGCCAGGCCAGGTCCTCCCTGGACTGGAAACAAGCATCCTAGGACCGGTTTCGGGCTTTCAGCCCTCATCAGCCAGGATAGCTTGACTCCAGTGGCATGGAGAGCACGGGACCCACGTCTGGGCACACCCGTCCCACTCGGGGTGACAAATGCAAAAAAAAAACAATTGATGGACAGAATGCAGAACAATGTCATACATTCACCCCAGTACAGAGATCTGGGCCTAAATCCATCGTTTTTTTGCTCACCATGCCATTCCAGTTTGGACCCAGCCATATGCAAATCAGTCTTGACCCTGCGCCCAATGGGAACAGTCCAGCCCGAACTGCCAGGCCAGGTCCTCCCTGGACTGGAAACAAGCATCCTAGGACCGGTTTCGGGCTTTCAGCCCTCATCAGCCAGGATAGCTTGACTCCAGTGGCATGGAGAGCACGGGACCCACGTCTGGGCACACCCGTCCCACTCGGGGTGACAAATGCAAAAAAAAAACAATTGATGGACAGAATGCAGAACAATGTCATACATTCACCCCAGTACAGAGATCTGGGCCTAAATCCATCGTTTTTTTGCTCACCATGCCATTCCAGTTTGGACCCAGCCATATGCAAATCAGTCTTGACCCTGCGCCCAATGGGAACAGTCCAGCCCGAACTGCCAGGCCAGGTCCTCCCTGGACTGGAAACAAGCATCCTAGGACCGGTTTCGGGCTTTCAGCCCTCATCAGCCAGGATAGCTTGACTCCAGTGGCATGGAGAGCACGGGACCCACGTCTGGGCACACCCGTCCCACTCGGGGTGACAAATGCAAAAAAAAAACAATTGATGGACAGAATGCAGAACAATGTCATACATTCACCCCAGTACAGAGATCTGGGCCTAAATCCATCGTTTTTTGCTCACCATGCCATTCCAGTTTGGACCCAGCCATATGCAAATCAGTCTTGACCCTGCGCCCAATGGGAACAGTCCAGCCCGAACTGCCAGGCCAGGTCCTCCCTGGACTGGAAACAAGCATCCTAGGACCGGTTTCGGGCTTTCAGCCCTCATCAGCCAGGATAGCTTGACTCCAGTGGCATGGAGAGCACGGGACCCACGTCTGGGCACACCCGTCCCACTCGGGGTGACAAATGCAAAAAAAAAACAATTGATGGACAGAATGCAGAACAATGTCATACATTCACCCCAGTACAGAGATCTGGGCCTAAATCCATCGTTTTTTTGCTCACCATGCCATTCCAGTTTGGACCCAGCCATATGCAAATCAGTCTTGACCCTGCGCCCAATGGGAACAGTCCAGCCCGAACTGCCAGGCCAGGTCCTCCCTGGACTGGAAACAAGCATCCTAGGACCGGTTTCGGGCTTTCAGCCCTCATCAGCCAGGATAGCTTGACTCCAGTGGCATGGAGAGCACGGGACCCACGTCTGGGCACACCCGTCCCACTCGGGGTGACAAATGCAAAAAAAAAACAATTGATGGACAGAATGCAGAACAATGTCATACATTCACCCCAGTACAGAGATCTGGGCCTAAATCCATCGTTTTTTGCTCACCATGCCATTCCAGTTTGGACCCAGCCATATGCAAATCAGTCTTGACCCTGCGCCCAATGGGAACAGTCCAGCCCGAACTGCCAGGCCAGGTCCTCCCTGGACTGGAAACAAGCATCCTAGGACCGGTTTCGGGCTTTCAGCCCTCATCAGCCAGGATAGCTTGACTCCAGTGGCATGGAGAGCACGGGACCCACGTCTGGGCACACCCGTCCCACTCGGGGTGACAAATGCAAAAAAAAAACAATTGATGGACAGAATGCAGAACAATGTCATACATTCACCCCAGTACAGAGATCTGGGCCTAAATCCATCGTTTTTTTGCTCACCATGCCATTCCAGTTTGGACCCAGCCATATGCAAATCAGTCTTGACCCTGCGCCCAATGGGAACAGTCCAGCCCGAACTGCCAGGCCAGGTCCTCCCTGGACTGGAAACAAGCATCCTAGGACCGGTTTCGGGCTTTCAGCCCTCATCAGCCAGGATAGCTTGACTCCAGTGGCATGGAGAGCACGGGACCCACGTCTGGGCACACCCGTCCCACTCGGGGTGACAAATGCAAAAAAAAAACAATTGATGGACAGAATGCAGAACAATGTCATACATTCACCCCAGTACAGAGATCTGGGCCTAAATCCATCGTTTTTTGCTCACCATGCCATTCCAGTTTGGACCCAGCCATATGCAAATCAGTCTTGACCCTGCGCCCAATGGGAACAGTCCAGCCCGAACTGCCAGGCCAGGTCCTCCCTGGACTGGAAACAAGCATCCTAGGACCGGTTTCGGGCTTTCAGCCCTCATCAGCCAGGATAGCTTGACTCCAGTGGCATGGAGAGCACGGGACCCACGTCTGGGCACACCCGTCCCACTCGGGGTGACAAATGCAAAAAAAAAAACAATTGATGGACAGAATGCAGAACAATGTCATACATTCACCCCAGTACAGAGATCTGGGCCTAAATCCATCGTTTTTTTGCTCACCATGCCATTCCAGTTTGGACCCAGCCATATGCAAATCAGTCTTGACCCTGCGCCCAATGGGAACAGTCCAGCCCGAACTGCCAGGCCAGGTCCTCCCTGGACTGGAAACAAGCATCCTAGGACCGGTTTCGGGCTTTCAGCCCTCATCAGCCAGGATAGCTTGACTCCAGTGGCATGGAGAGCACGGGACCCACGTCTGGGCACACCCGTCCCACTCGGGGTGACAAATGCAAAAAAAAAACAATTGATGGACAGAATGCAGAACAATGTCATACATTCACCCCAGTACAGAGATCTGGGCCTAAATCCATCGTTTTTTTGCTCACCATGCCATTCCAGTTTGGACCCAGCCATATGCAAATCAGTCTTGACCCTGCGCCCAATGGGAACAGTCCAGCCCGAACTGCCAGGCCAGGTCCTCCCTGGACTGGAAACAAGCATCCTAGGACCGGTTTCGGGCTTTCAGCCCTCATCAGCCAGGATAGCTTGACTCCAGTGGCATGGAGAGCACGGGACCCACGTCTGGGCACACCCGTCCCACTCGGGGTGACAAATGCAAAAAAAAAACAATTGATGGACAGAATGCAGAACAATGTCATACATTCACCCCAGTACAGAGATCTGGGCCTAAATCCATCGTTTTTTTGCTCACCATGCCATTCCAGTTTGGACCCAGCCATATGCAAATCAGTCTTGACCCTGCGCCCAATGGGAACAGTCCAGCCCGAACTGCCAGGCCAGGTCCTCCCTGGACTGGAAACAAGCATCCTAGGACCGGTTTCGGGCTTTCAGCCCTCATCAGCCAGGATAGCTTGACTCCAGTGGCATGGAGAGCACGGGACCCACGTCTGGGCACACCCGTCCCACTCGGGGTGACAAAT
>CAWUFW010026831.1:0-30593 GCA_963921515.1 Calotriton arnoldi
CGAGCAAGTACGATGCGCACAACAGCAAAAATTCCGGCCGAGCCGTACTCACCCAAACCAGGTCCTGTTCTCCGACCGAGGCGAATCCGGGAAACGCCGAATCGGAGTCGCACGGGAAGGGAAAATGCAGCCCCGTCCGGCCGGACAAGTACGATGCGCTTTCCGTACGCGCCGAACCCGTCGCTACGCACGGCACGTCAAAGCATCCGGGAGAGGCGCACATAAGCTCCGAATCGCGCCACAACACGATCCACGGCTACGAGACGAACACAGCACAGACGAGGACGACGCGAAGCGACGAGGACGAAGCGAAGCGACGAGGACGAAGCCAAGCGACGAGGACGACGCGAAGCAACGAGAAGGACGAACGACACGAACCAACCATGAATCCCTTCGTCCCGATCATACCAATATTCTACATCTACTACCGGAACAGGCACGGACGCGTACGGCGCAGAAGGTAAGTCAGACACCAACCACAAAACACATACAACACGTACACGACACATCACACACATACACTGGGAATCTGAATATACTTACACCAGCAACAGCAGCACCATAGGGGCGGGATGCCCATCACCAATGCCACATATGCACACAGGGGCCTGAATGCGCGCCACCACTCCCAACCCAGGGGGGCTGGATGCCCACCACTACTACCACCCTTAGCCAGGGGGCAGGATGCCTACCACTACTACCACCCTCACCCAGGGGGCAGGATGCCTACCACTACTACCACCCTCACGCCAGGGGGGCAGGATGCCCACCACTACTACCACCCTCACCCAGGGGGCAGGATGCCCACCACTACTACCACCCTTAGCCAGGGGGCAGGATGCCCACCACTACTACCACCCTCAGCCAGGGGGCAGGATGCCCACCACTACTACCACCCTTAGCCAGGGGGGCAGGATGCCCACCACTACTACCACCCTCACCCAGGGGGGCAGGATGCCTACCACTACTACCACCCTCACCCAGGGGGGCAGGATGCCTACCACTACTACCACCCTCAGCCAGGGGGCAGGATGCCCACCACTACTACCACCCTCACCCAGGGGGCAGGATGCCCACCACTACTACCACCCTCACCCAGGGGGGCAGGATGCCCACCACTACTACCACCCTTAGCCAGGGGGCAGGATGCCTACCACTACTACCACCCTCACCCACGGGGGCAGGATGCCTACCACTACTACCACCCTTAGCCAGGGGGCAGGATGCCCACCACTACTACCACCCTCACCCAGGGGGGCAGGATGCCCACCACTACTACCACCCTTAGCCAGGGGGCAGGATGCCTACCACTACTACCACCCTTAGCCAGGGGGGCTGGATGCCTACCACTACTACCACCCCCACTCATAGGATGGACAATGCATGACACAACAAGCACTCCACAACCTAGGGAATGCAAGATTAAGACATCCCCCACCACCATGACAAGCGTGTGAGCAGGCTGTGTCAAATGCCTACAACACCGAACATGACTTTGAACATACAATGTGACCCCTAGCACATGTGCCACACATATATGTGTGTGGCACCCACAATGCAAGCAGCCCATGACCATTGTGGCAATGGGGCCTAAACCCCCATCATCACAGTGACCAAAAGGCAAGTGTGGGGTCCATAGCTGAAGCACATTTTGACCATTGTGGCAATGGGGTCTAAACCCCCATCATCACAGTGACCAAAAGGTAAGTGTGGGGTCCATAGCTGAAGCACATTTTGACCATTGTGGCAATGGGGTCTGCACCTCATCATCACATTGACCAAAAGGTAAGTGTGGTCCATAGCTGAAGCACATTTTGACCATTGTGGCAATGGGGTCTCACCCTCATCATCTGTGACCAAAAGGTAATTGTTGACAAAGAAAGAGCTGCAACTGCCAAACTGCATGGATCATTCCTGGTCACAGAACCAAAAACTCATCTGTGGCAAAGTAGTGTATGTGTCCCATTGCAACATAAATTGGGGGAGCCAAATACTGCAGTGCAAATGAAACATTCCTTTGGCCATGTGCAGACAAACAACACCCATGGGGCTGAGACCGTCAACAGTCATCAATGACACAATGACAGAAGTGACCATCAGAATGCAGAACCACATATTTGCACCAATGGGCACACAAATGCAGATACCCTGTGGAGACAGCAGATGTGAGGTGAACAGATACCATACCATGGCAGCAATGGGACACACAAACCATGATCACTGTGCTGACCGATGACCTAGGAGTCCCAGGGACAGCAGGGGAAACACACCAAACAACATACAGCCAATGGCACACCCAAGATATGCCAATGCAGTGGTGCAGATGCACAAACACAAACAGGCAGACCAACACTGTCATCATACACAGCAGGTGAGGGGTGGGGGTGCCAGTGTCCCCAGGCAACAACACAACACATGAGGAGAGCTGAATACCAATCATACAGATGTGCATACACTGCCACACTAAGCTAACTCATGGATCCAAATCCCCTATGTGGGCAAGCAGGCATTGACAGGTGAGAGGGAGCACAAAACACACATGTCACACAGGCACGTAGGAACAACAACTGACACAGCAAGTCACAGACACACCACAGCACCACCCCCAGGGCCCCCACAATGTGGTGACCCTGGGCTGAATAAAAATACCACTGTGATGACAAAGCTAAATGTCGTTCACACTGTGAACCACAGTCAGGTGTCCTGAGCAACTAACTACCATCACACCTACACAAGCACAAATCAATCAGCATGGCCAGTAAGCCAAGGCCAACATGGAGGCAGGGGACTAGCCGGGCAACAACTCTCATCTGCACACACTCAAGACCACACCCTCGACCTCCAACAATGTGCAGCAGTTAAGTACACATGCACTGGTGACATTGCACATGCACCCATGACTATTCCAGGGTGGTGGGTGGGAACCAAGGTGTAGAAACACATCACACATGGACACTCAACAAGACTCCTGAATGTCTGACACACTGCACACTACGCTGTACATGGACATGACGGCAATACCACACCGACCAATGGGATCCCAGCCACAGTCACACACCAATGAAGAAGCCAAGGTCACCCACAAAGAACACACATAGACAACAACCAACATTGCAGCCCGGACCCTAAGGAGTGCCAGCAGTCACACACACAACGTGTCACAATCACTGAAAGATAACACAAACTGGAAATCACATGACAGGGGCAAACAACAAGTGCCAAAGGGAAACCTGACTGTGACCCATCTGCGTCAGCACACAAACTCTGCCCTGACAGCAAACACACCTATGGGTGACACCCTGATGACCAGTAATGTGCCATGCACCCACATCACAGAGAACACAGGGAGAAGACTTTGGGGGAACATAGCTCAAGTCAGCAAGCATCACAAACAGGTACAACACTAGGGATCACAGCATGCGCAGATGAATGAAAGTGAACACACAGACATGCACATACAACACACACCTTGGGCGCAGGCAATGTCACACGTGTACACACTGCCATGAGGGGACTCCACTCCTGTGTGAGGAAAGCTGTGCCATATGTTGCCTCAGTAGGGCCCCATCATGTCAGCTGAGCACTTGGTCACACAATCAACAATTAGCACCAAATGAGGGCTCCCATCACATCAGCCTGGTCATGGATGTGCCAACGGAATCATCAGCACAGATCCAACACACTTGTATAGCAATGTTGCACTGACTACACGGATGAGTCCCTCCCCATTGATGCCCAAACCTGCATGTCCACTGGAGATGGCAACACGGTCAGGGAAGTAGACAAATGCAACGATGGCAGGCACAACAGATGTGCAGGGGTGGAAGCCACAGATATGAAATTGCCAATGTAAGTAGGAAACCCATTGCCAAATACTGAACACATGACACCCTCAGATGCTGCTATTGATGACATGGATACACCACATGATAGGACACATTCCCCTGGACCACATGGGTTCCTGCACAGTAACACTTCATAATCATGAGACCAGATATCACCATCACTGCAGCAAGGGCATGGTTAGCTGCACCAACAACATGTACATCTGAAGCATGAGCACTAGAGAAAAGAAAGTTGCTTTATTCAGCATATGTGTTGTCTGATAACGACGTCCAGAAGAAATTAGAGCAAAGGCCAATGGCCAGTCCATTGTCAAAGTTCAAACAGGGTGACACTGGCAGATGTCACCCTACGCATGCCTGCACAATACCAGGGACAATCCACTAGGAGGGGCAACCGGGGGCAGGCCAGGCACCGCAGGGACAGGATCAGGGCTCACCAGGGGAGTCAGGGAAGGGGTGGTGGGTGCTGGAGAGCCACTGACAACTGCAGTGGAGGTGTCTCGACATGGTGTGTGCCGGCACAACTGGGGGCATGACACAGATGTCGTGGGTGCCGGCACAACTGCAGTGGACCCTGCAGATGGGGTGGACAGGTCCGCCACTGCAGTGCCCAAGTCAGACAGGGCGGTAGTGGACTCCACTGCAGTGCCTACCTCCAGGGGAGGAGAATGGGGAACAGGCAAGGTGGGTTGGACAGAGGGGGAGGACACCCTCACCACATCAGTGGCACAGACAAGCGCAGCGGGGGTGTGGTGCTGGGAGAGCAAGTGGCAGGGGGAGAAGGCCGGAGCATCTTGGGGATGGTATATCTGTGGGTGGGGGAACCTGGGGCAGGGTGTGGTGGGGGCACCTGTGCAGTGGGGGCCTGAGGGATGGAGGACGGAGACCTTGTGCCTGAGCTGCAGGGCGGTGGCGGGGTCTTGCTCTTAGCACTCCGGGGGACTTGCGGGTGGGGGCCTCAGTCCGTCTGCGCCTGGGGGAGGGTGTCCGGGGGCGAGGGGCACTCTGCTCCGTGTGGTGGGCTTCCTCTTCCCCCGGGATGCTGGAGCAGCTTCATCGGTGGGGAAGAGGCCGAGGTC
This sequence comes from Calotriton arnoldi, assembly GCA_963921515.1. Lineage (NCBI taxonomy): Eukaryota > Metazoa > Chordata > Amphibia > Caudata > Salamandridae > Calotriton > Calotriton arnoldi. The sequence goes on from CAWUFW010026831.1 coordinate 4,925, forward strand.
ACAGAGGAAGAGCTGCTGTGACTTTGGGGTTGCAGGTGAGGCAAGGGAGGGTGCTTTGGAGGGAGAGGGAACTGAGGACTGCGCAGTGCATGTGGATGCGTGTGTGTGTTCCAGGGCCCCATCCCCTGTGAGTCTGGCTTCAGTCCCCTGAATGTGCGTGCGTGTGCGTTTTGTCATTGGCGTGTGTGTCAGTGTGCTGGATGTGTGTGTGCTGGTGTGTGCCTGTGCCAGTGTGTGTGTGCCTGGGATGGGTAAGGTGCTGGGGAGTGTGGATGGAGCAGAGGCAGGAGGGGTGAGGGACCGCTTGAGGAGGGACACTGCTGCCGTCAGGGAGGAGTCCATGGACCTATTGCCCTCTGTAGGTCAGACATGCCCGATGAGATGCTCCTCCATGAACGACACCAGCTGAGTCAACAGCGCGGTGTGCGCATGGAGGACACTCAGCATGGCTGTCTGCCCTACATGGAGCTGGCGAAGGAGGTACACAGACTCCTCACTCAGGGCAGCAGGGGACACAGGGGCAGGGGGTGCGGTGCCTGGCCCAAAGGAGACACGCTCCCGGACATGGGAGCCTCCACGGACCTGGGGAATGGGAGCCGATGGGAGGGCGGTGGTGGTGCTGGTGGTGGCGGGACAGCAACACTAGCTGGGGTGTGGTGGCTGCTGACACCCGCCTCCACAAGGGAGTCATCCTCCGAGTTGCTCTGGTCCTCAGCTGAGGTGGATGCTGCTGAGGACTCCTCGGTGTGGCTCCCCTCGCCCTCCGTGCCACTGGGTCCCTCCGACCACTCCTCGGCTGCTGACCCAGTCTGGCTCTCCGGCTCCTCCTGGTCCGTGGAGCTGTCCCCTTCCGTGGCCGTGGATGTATCTGCAAACAATGGGGAAACAGACAGACATCAGTCACCTGCACATAACGCACACACCACTGTGAGCACAGCACATCACAGAGCAAGCCCTGGCATCATTAGTTGTACATTGCTAAAAGTGCACTAATTGAACAGGAGAAGTCAATTGTCAGTCTGATGCCAAGCATGGCACTCACATCCCACATGGCCTTGCACCCATCTGTCTGGTGTCTGTTGGATTGCAACACCCCAGTGTTGACACATGCACCAAGTACACAGTAGTTGGACAGTGCAGAGGACACGGTGTGGACACATCACAGCTCTTGCCACTGAGTCAGTACAGGTTTACGGATGTAAGGGATGCCCAGAGTCAAATAGGAAATGCATGTGATGCATACCAGCGACAGACACCATGATGCACCCATGTCCTGATAGCCAGCGCCACTATGGTGTGCATGTAGCACATGTCACTCCCCTGCAGGATCACCAATCAGTAGACACATGCCATGGCGGAGGCATGACTGCAAAGTCATACATCACTGTCTCAGTGATGTATGACTTTGCAGCCAGACAACAACACTCTGCACTGTGTCACAATAGTAGGTCATGGGGAATGCAAGTCCTGGAGCTGCACAAGTGCACATGTACATCCCCCACAACACATCCTCTTAACCCTCATCTGTCCAGGTCATACCTATTGGACATATGGGAGACCTGTGACACTACCCTCTGAACCTGAGCCCCTCACACTCTGCTGTGCATGGGGAACAGCTGCCTGAACTTCACATTTACATGCCCCAGTCTGCATGGGCAGCTGATCAGACACCTATGTGTCACACAAGTATCGTCTCCTATGGTCACATCTCCAGTGGCATGCTGAGCCCCTACCAAGAAACTCCACAGCAGTCCTGGCGACTAATCCACAGCACACTGACACAGAGGCAGACACCTGAGGGGTCAAATCACTGTGCACAATGTGTCCTCTGATACACGGGAGTGGGAGTACAGAGTGTATTGTATGGCCTGGAGTAGGCATGACTGTCCAGCCCCACATGAATGAGGGATGAGCCCTGGACTGTAGGCAGCTGGCTAAGTATGTGTGACACACGTCATATACATACTCCTGGGGCCCAAACATTGTTCCCACCCGCAGCATGGGTGTGTGCCAGGTACCCCAGCCACATGTGGTGGATCAGCTCAGCAATTGGACCACAGATCAAAGTAACACGCTGAATACATGTCAGAATACAGGCATTGTGTAAGCAATGGACCCACCCATGATGCCCACCACAGAGTCAGGGAAACAGATGCTGTCTCCCACCTTGAGTCAAGCAAACTGCAAGGACACAGTCCTAAGTGACAGAATTCCCTGCATGTAAGGGCCACACCTGGGTATCAGATGAGGAGTGGGCAGTGCACAATAGAGGGACATGGCTCCTGGACAACATGACTGCTGTACTGTGGCAGTTCAACCTGGCCCGAGGAGGGCACATAGCATGTTAGACAGAGTACACAGTGCAGTCTTTGACTCACCCCCTCCTTGCTGCTCTCTGGCCTTCAGCTGCCCATCCAGGTCTGGAAAGACCACCGCCAGGATCCTGAGCATGTGGGGGTCAGGGTCCGTGTTCCGCCCCTCCTGCGAGGAGGCGACAGCTTCAGCTGGACCCGTGCAATCCTCCGGGTCCAGCCCCGAAGGTCCTGCCACCTCTTTTGGCAGTTGCGGATCCGGCGCTTGTAGACCCCCACGGACCGGACAGCCCGGACGATGTCCTTCCAGATCTCATGCTTCCGATGGGCAGAAGCCTGTCAGGATGACAAAGTGATAAGGCCATTACTACACATGCAACATATCCGTGCATGACACAGTTGCATATACATGTCGCAATCACAGGGGCACATGGTGTACCCAGGCAGTGCACGGCTGCCCATGGACAGTTTTCCAGAAGTCACTACATGGTATCATTGCATGGGGAGTAAAACCCTGTTCAGAAGCACTGTCACTGCACCATACCTGTCCAGTGCAAGTCACTACACACTATGGGGGTGACAACTACTCAGTGAGCCTGCTAGCCAGTGGTGTGCTGACTCTCAGCCTTGCTAGTCAGACAAAATGCACATTCAGAAAGGCAGTGCACAGAACACTCACCTGCTCCCCTGGTGTCCCATACAGCTTGCTGTACTGTGGAAGTAGGCTGTCCAGCAGGGCCTGGTTCTCTTCAAGGCTGAAGGCTGGGGCTCTCTCCACAGTACGTGCCATTGCAGGGTCCAGAGGGGCAGAGACAGCAGCAGTGCAGTGGCAGATGTCGTCCTGGAGCATGTAGTGCAGGCAAGTGGGCTCTCAGGGGAACATGCAGCAATATATATGTGCTGGAGAGGCAGATACTGTCCCTTGTGTCCAAAGTGATAGGTCCAAGTCGCTTGCATCTTCTGAATCTGGCCAATCCATGGAATAGCAGCACCAAAACACGCCCACAGCATCCTTCAAAATTTCAACTTCATGACATACATGATTTTGCAACATTGTTGTGGGTGACCAACTGATTTTCCAGCAACCGACTCGTTCGAATATTCGAAAACGCGTCCGTTGCCAGGCAAGCCCATTGTCAATGGGTGCGCACCGATCGGTCCATTGAGGTACAACGCGCACAGGGGTACAACGCGTACCCGCACACATTGAATGCAATGGGCCGGCCGGAGGCACCGATCGGTCCATTGCTGTACAACGCGCACAGGGGTACAACGCGTACCCGCATCACATTGAAAGCAATGGGCCGGCCGGAGGCACCGATCGGTCCATTGCAGTATCAACGCGCACAGGGGTACAACGCTGCACCCGCACACATTGAAAGCAATGGGCCGGCCGGAGGCACCGATCGGTCCATTGCTGTTCAACGCGCACAGGGGTACAACGCGTACCCGCACACATTGAAAGCAATGGGCCGGCCGGAGGCACCGATCGGTCCATTGCAGTACAACGCGCACAGGGGTACAACGCGCACCCGCACACACTGAATGCAATGGGCCGGCCGGAGGCACCGATCGGTCCATTGCAGTACAACGCGCACAGGGGTACAACGCTGCACCCGCACACATTGAATGCAATGGGCCGGCCGGAGGCACCGATCGGTCCATTGCTGTACAACGCGCACAGGGGTACAACGCTGCACCCGCACACATTGAAAGCAATGGGCCGCCGGAGGCACCGATCGGTCCATTGCAGTACAACGCGCACAGGGGTACAACGCTGCACCCGCACACATTGAATGCAATGGGCCGGCCGGAGGCACCGATCGGTCCATTGCAGTACAACGCGCACAGGGGTACAACGCTGTACCCGCACACATTGAAAGCAATGGGCCGGGCCGGAGGCACCGATCGGTCCATTGCTGTTCAACGCGCACAGGGGTACAACGCGTACCCGCACACATTGAAAGCAATGGGCCGGCCGGAGGCACCGATCGGTCCATTGCAGTACAACGCGCACAGGGGTACAACGCGGACCCGCACACATTGAAAGCAATGGGCCGGCCGGAGGCACCGATCGGTCCATTGCTGTTCAACGCGCACAGGGGTACAACGCGTACCCGCACACATTGAATGCAATGGGCCGGCCGGAGGCACCGATCGGTCCATTGCAGTACAACGCGCACAGGGGTACAACGCGTACCCGCACACATTGAAAGCAATGGGCCGGCCGGAGGCACCGATCGGTCCATTGCTGTTCAACGCATCACTGTACATGTGACTGGCATATGTCAGCATGCCTGTCTCAGATGGACATATGCCAGCCACAGATAGCTCCCAGGGAGTGAGGGGCACACCTACATCACGACAGCCTGTCCAAACCTTATCATAAGGCATGTAAGGCTGCATTTCCTATTGTGTGTATGTTGGTGTACATGTTGTCCTGTGGGTGTCACCTGTGGGCAGCCACCCCCAGGCTGTGCACGTGTTAATGGGGACAGGATCCTGGGTGTTACGTGTACGTGACCACTGTGATGTGCAACTGTTCATATCTGTGCATGTGCCATGGTCACATTTCACAGTGGTGTTTGTGTATGTCATGTCACATACCCCGTGAGTCCCATGTGGGACGGTATGTTTGAGCCAGGGTGTCCCAGTGGCACAATAGTGATGGCCCTCCACAGTCTTTGTGCATGTAGTGTTTACAATGTCTCTGATTTCATGTGCACAATGGGAGACAGTCTCCACATCCACGTTGTGTGTGCATGGACTCTGATGTTGTGCGTGTGTGTCACAGACGTCCATGGCTCTCCTGCCATGGCAAGTGTGGCCACTACCTGTGGGGGTCATGTTTGTTTTGTTGTGGTGTACACATGATACTCCAGGTGATGCCAGTGTCCATGTGGCATTACAGGGTCCCTGGGAATGTGCCTGTCGTTGAGCTGTGGTGCCTGGGGCACATCTGTCCTCACATGTCACTGGGGGGTGACTGTGACACAGCATCATGATATCCAATGGGCCAACCTGGGACAAATTGATGCCACCTGTAGGACCGTGTTGACAGATGTTGGCCATGTATGTACCATACATGTCGTTCCGGTACTGCACACTTCATGTAGTTGTGCCTCATGATGATGTATGTTGGGATCTTGAGTGTGTTCAATGCCGCATATGTGGGGTGACTGACGATCTTGCTTACTTCTCCTCTGCACTGCAGGGCTCCTGCTGTCCATCGGCCATTCCCAGACCTGGCAACGATGGTGGAACGGGACAGCATCCGACGGTACCGCTTCACCAGGCAGCTGATTGAGGATTTGGCAGTGCAGTTGTCCCCACATTTGCAGCCTGGCCGGCCGTATCCTACAGCGCTGACCCCAAGGTGAAGGTGATGGCAGCCCTACACTTCTTTGCCACCGGTACCTTCCAACATACTGTGGCGTCTGCTGGTGGGATGTCACAGACCATGTTCAGCCGTGTGCTCCGCGATGTTTTGGCGGCAATGTTGCTCTTCCTGAACCGGTACATCTATTTCCCTAGACTGCGACGACTCACTGACGTGAAGAGTGACTTTTATGCCCTGGGGAGGATGCCGCATGTCATTGGCTCCATTGATGGGACACATGTGGCTTTGGTACCACCACAGGCCCAGGAGCAGGCCTACAGGAACCGCAAGCACTACCACTCGGTCAATGCACTGGTGGTGTGTCTTGCAGACATGACCATCACACACGTGTGTGCCCGTTTCCCTGGTTCAGCACACGATGCCTTTGTGATGAGGAGTAGTCGCATCCCCAGGTTGATGGCACAGATGCAGAACCAGCGTGCCTGGCTTGTCGGTGTGTACTGACTTTGTGCCATTGTGTGTGATCTGATCTGTAGTATTCCGCCCACTTTTCCAAGTCAGCTGATGTGCACTTGTCTGTCCGTAGGTGACTCGGGATACCCCAACATGCCGTGGTTGCTGACACCCCTCAGGAACCCTGTGACACCTGCCCAGATGCGCTACAATGAGGCACATGGTCGGACCAGGAGAGTGATTGAGCGGACCTTTGGTCTCCTGAAGAGCCGCTTCCGCTGCCTGGACAAGACCGGAGGGTCCCTCCCATATGCCCCTGCGAAAGTGTGCAAGATTATCATCGTCTGCTGCATGCTCCACAACCTGGCAGTGCGGAAGGAGTTGCCTCTCATCCAGGATGACGATGACCAACATCCGCCACCTGTGGAGGATCCTGGCCTGGACCACGATGCCAGTGACGATGATGATGATGATGGTGATGGTGATGTCCGCACACAGCTCATCACCAACTTCTTTAGCTGAATGTGAGTATCCTGAGGTGTCATGTGAATGATGTGAGTTGGCATGATGTGTGGGTGGTGCTCTGGTGCTGTTGGAGTGTGTCCATGGGCTACTTGACAGGATGTGTGTTGCGATGTGTGGTGACAGGTGGGCTGTACTCCCCAACAGTGTTGACATGCTAACTTGGTTCTGGGTGGGTATCTTGTAACATGTATTGTGCATGAGTTTTGCTGTTCTGTCCTGTACTGCATTGCTTTTGACTGTGTGTCATTTCTGTCCTTCACAGGGTACTTTCAGATTCGTTTGGTCAACTGTGTCCACCGACGACGTGATTGCACATCCAGGCTGGTAGCTGTTGTGTCCCTACAGGTGATGTGCGCCACACCCATGGACTTCCTTCTGTCTACAGTTGTTGACTGTGTGCCCGCTACCAGGTGGGGTTACCTTGCATCTGTAGTGGTTACGGCATGTTGCTACTGTGTAATAAACCTGTGCTTCACTTAGTGATGTGCGTTGTCTGTGGTCACACATTTGACTGCCATTTGCTTACTGCACCTGTGGGCTACTTGACTACAACTGGGAATGGGTGTGGTGTCTGTGCATTGCACCGTCTTCCCTGGCAACATCAGTGTAGGCAATGAGTCAGATGGCCTAGGTGTGTATGTGTTGTGTAGCCCTGGTGGTGTGTCTCCCTCATATGTGTCACGTTGCCTGTACTCACATGCCTGTGTTGTCCTTGCTGTTGCAGTTCGCATACACTGTGTAATTTTGCAGTTCATCATCCCCATAACAGCACCCACGTTGGAATCACGACAGAGGCAAGTATGGTGTATTAGTGTGTTTATTGTGATAATAGTGCATAGGATGGATTGTGCTGTACATGAATCTTGCAATCCCAAGTTCCTAGATGAATAGAAAGTCCAGGTAGACAGGATCCCCAGTATCGGGGCCACAGTTGTCTGACACATTGTTCCAACTTGTACTCCCCATGCAATGTGTGGGAGTAGTGTTGCCATCAACAGGGTGAACAGTCTGTGCACAAAGGCGAAAATCCAGAACAGGTTCAGGCTTCCTGGGAGTTGCGCTTGGCCATCAGCCTCTCACTTTCCCCTCCTCGGACGACCCCTCTTCTTGGGGGCCCTCAAGTGCAGGCTGCTGCGGTGCAGGGGACTCTCCGCCAGAGTCCTCCTCCCTCCCTGTGGCAGTTGCAGTTTGTTCGGTACCAGATGTTGTTGGCACACAGGGAGGTGTGGACTGGTTGCTGTTCATCTGGCGGAGGCATTGTAAAATGTCCCTGTGCACCGCCGTCATCTCATGTAGTACATCCCACTTGGACTCCACGCGGGTCATGTGGGAGTCCACACGTGACATGTGGGAGTCCACACGTGACATGTGTGACTCCACGTGGGACATGTGGGAGTCCAAGCGGGCATGATGGGCAGCCTGCTGCTGTTTGATGTCTCTGAGGAGCCCCACTACCTGGCTGAGCTCTCCGGTGCTGGACTGGTACGCATCAGCTATGCGTACCAGTTGTGGGTCTTCATGCACACCAGCAACGTCTGCAAGCAGCGACCTCTGTCTCCCACCCTCCCACCACCCCTGCTGACATGTGCAGTGTGTGCAGTTGCACGCACAGATAACCCTGGTCCACCTTGGGGGTTGGTGGTGGTGGTGGTGTCCATGGCCCCAGGTTGGTCCAGGGTCACTGCGCTGGTGTTGTTCCTTATTCTGTCCATGTCGGCAGGGATGGTATTCGTGGTGACAGTCGTTGGAGGGGTGGGTGCAGGGGGTGCAGCTGGTGGACCTGCTGGTGCTGCAGCTGGTGGTCCTGCTGGTGCAGCATGTTGACTTGCACCGGATGTGCCAGGTTGTTCTTCATCGTCCGAGGAGGACAGAGGCTGTACGACGCCAGTGAGCTCGGCATCCTCTTGAGCCTGGGACTGGGACTCCTCAGCGTCTGCTGCTGTGTCCCTATCATCACCTGTTTTTGGGAGACACAAACAATGTATGTCATGTTTCTGCAGGCATCAGTGGTTGACACACCTGACAGTTGTGACTGTGCCTCGGGTGCGGGCCTGTACATTGTATTGTCCTAAGTCGTCACAGTCAGGGGTTGATATTGGTGTGGCACATTGTCCTGCATTATTTGGGCATTTCTATGTATTCTCTGGGGTGTGAACATGGTCTGCATTGATTGTGTTTGGTTGACAGCCAGACCTCCTTCCCACCCACCCACCCACCCAGTCAGTTATCCCACCATGGAACGTGCTTGCATTGCAGGGAGTGTAAGTTGTCTCTCAGGATGTCAGTCAGTGGTGTCCTGCTGTTTGTTGGTGCACAGTTGGCAGCAGGGCCTTGTGCTCCCCACAGCAGTAGCCAGTGTCAGCCATCTTGTGAGTCCTTCTCCACTCCCTGTGATGTGAGCATGGTTCAGGGTGGTGTTGATGGGCCAGTTGTGAGGCTGAGCAATGTCTGTGACTACGACTCCCATCATGCTATTGCCTCCACCCCCTTCCCAGCATGCCCATGCTTCCTTCCTTTGACTCTGCTTCCCTGTGGGGTGGGCTGGCTGTGCTGACAGGATGGCTGGGAGTGTTGTCCTGGCAGTTGTTTGGCTAAGAGTCCCAAGAGTGTCCCTGTGCTTCACACAACATAACCCAGGGTGGTGGTGCTTTGTGGGATCTTGTGTTAGGATGGAGGGCATTGCATTCTACCAGGTGGGTACTGTGGAGTTTGTGTTGGGGGTGTGAGGGGAGGTGCTGGTGACTATGGTCAGTGCTGCAAGTCCCCTTCCCACCCAGCCAGCCAGATATCCCACCATGGAACGTGCTTGCATTGCAGGGAGTGTAAGTTGTCTCTCAGGATGTCAGTCAGTGGTGTCCTGCTGTTTGTTGGTGCACAGTTGGCAGCAGGGCCTTGTGCTCCCCACAGCAGTAGCCAGTGTCAGCCATCTTGTGAGTCCTTCTCCACTCCCTGTGATGTGAGCATGGTTCAGGGTGGTGTTGATGGGCCAGTTGTGAGGCTGAGCAATGTCTGTGACTACGACTCCCATCATGCTATTGCCTCCACCCCCTTCCCAGCATGCCCATGCTTCCTTCCTTTTGACTCTGCTTCCCTGTGGGGTGGGCTGGCTGTGCTGACAGGATGGCTGGGAGTGTTGTCCTGGCAGTTGTTTGGCTAAGAGTCCCAAGAGTGTCCCTGTGCTTCACACAACATAACCCAGGGTGGTGGTGCTTTGTGGGATCTTGTGTTAGGATGGAGGGCATTGCATTCTACCAGGTGGGTACTGTGGAGTTTGTGTTGGGGGGTGTGAGGGGAGGTGCTGGTGACTATGGTCAGTGCTGCAAGTCCCCCTTCCCACCCAGCCAGCCAGATATCCCACCATGGAACGTGCTTGCATTGCAGGGAGTGTAAGTTGTCTCTCAGGATGTCAGTCAGTGGTGTCCTGCTGTTTGTTGGTGCACAGTTGCCAGCAGGGCCTTGTGCTCCCCACAGCAGTAGCCAGTGTCAGCCATCTTGTGAGTCCTTCTCCACTCCCTGTGATGTGAGCATGGTTCAGGGTGGTGTTGATGGGCCAGTTGTGAGGCTGAGCAATGTCTGTGACTACGACTCCCATCATGCTATTGCCTCCACCCCCTTCCCAGCATGCCCATGCTTCCTTCCTTTGACTCTGCTTCCCTGTGGGGTGGGCTGGCTGTGCTGACAGGATGGCTGGGAGTGTTGTCCTGGCAGTTGTTTGGCTAAGAGTCCCAAGAGTGTCCCTGTGCTTCACACAACATAACCCAGGGTGGTGGTGCTTTGTGGGATCTTGTGTTAGGATGGAGGGCATTGCATTCTACCAGGTGGGTACTGTGGAGTTTGTGTTGGGGGGGTGTGAGGGGAGGTGCTGGTGACTATGGTCAGTGCTGCAAGTCCCCCTTCCCACCCAGCCAGCCAGATATCCCACCATGGAACGTGCTTGCATTGCAGGGAGTGTAAGTTGTCTCTCAGGATGTCAGTCAGTGGTGTCCTGCTGTTTGTTGGTGCACAGTTGGCAGCAGGGCCTTGTGCTCCCCACAGCAGTAGCCAGTGTCAGCCATCTTGTGAGTCCTTCTCCACTCCCTGTGATGTGAGCATGGTTCAGGGTGGTGTTGATGGGCCAGTTGTGAGGCTGAGCAATGTCTGTGACTACGACTCCCATCATGCTATTGCCTCCACCCCCCTTCCCAGCATGCCCATGCTTCCTTCCTTTTGACTCTGCTTCCCTGTGGGGTGGGCTGGCTGTGCTGACAGGATGGCTGGGAGTGTTGTCCTGGCAGTTGTTTGGCTAAGAGTCCCAAGAGTGTCCCTGTGCTTCACACAACATAACCCAGGGTGGTGGTGCTTTGTGGGATCTTGTGTTAGGATGGAGGGCATTGCATTCTACCAGGTGGGTACTGTGGAGTTTGTGTTGGGGGGGGTGTGAGGGGAGGTGCTGGTGACTATGGTCAGTGCTGCAAGTCCCCCTTCCCACCCAGCCAGCCAGATATCCCACCATGGAACGTGCTTGCATTGCAGGGAGTGTAAGTTGTCTCTCAGGATGTCAGTCAGTGGTGTCCTGCTGTTTGTTGGTGCACAGTTGGCAGCAGGGCCTTGTGCTCCCCACAGCAGTAGCCAGTGTCAGCCATCTTGTGAGTCCTTCTCCACTCCCTGTGATGTGAGCATGGTTCAGGGTGGTGTTGATGGGCCAGTTGTGAGGCTGAGCAATGTCTGTGACTACGACTCCCATCATGCTATTGCCTCCACCCCCCTTCCCAGCATGCCCATGCTTCCTTCCTTTTGACTCTGCTTCCCTGTGGGGTGGGCTGGCTGTGCTGACAGGATGGCTGGGAGTGTTGTCCTGGCAGTTGTTTGGCTAAGAGTCCCAAGAGTGTCCCTGTGCTTCACACAACATAACCCAGGGTGGTGGTGCTTTGTGGGATCTTGTGTTAGGATGGAGGGCATTGCATTCTACCAGGTGGGTACTGTGGAGTTTGTGTTGGGGGGGTGTGAGGGGAGGTGCTGGTGACTATGGTCAGTGCTGCAAGTCCCCCTTCCCACCCAGCCAGCCAGATATCCCACCATGGAACGTGCTTGCATTGCAGGGAGTGTAAGTTGTCTCTCAGGATGTCAGTCAGTGGTGTCCTGCTGTTTGTTGGTGCACAGTTGCCAGCAGGGCCTTGTGCTCCTCACAGCAGTAGCCAGTGTCAGCCATCTTGTGAGTCCTTCTCCACTCCCTGTGATGTGCGCATGGTTCATGGTGGTGTTGATGGGACAGTTGTGGGGGGGCAATATGTGTGACTGCGACTCCCATGATGCTATTGGCTACACTGACTTGGCCAGCATACACAGAATTCCTTCCTTTGAGTGGTCTTCACTGTGTGTTGGTGTTGTTGTGGTGGCTACATGTGTGGATGTGTGTGTTAGTTCTATTTGTGCCACTGCCTAGCTGTAGTTGTGGTTGTGTTTGTACATGTGTTGGCACAGTTGGATGTGACTTTTTTGATGGCATGTGTTGTGTTTCTCTGACTGACATACACATTTTGGGATGATTCTGTTCTAGTTGCTGTGTGATTGCTATGAGTGCATGGTTTGACTCTCCCCTTGACAGTGATGTGTGTGTGTTTTGTGGCAGTATATTGTGTACATTTGTTGTGTACTCACCAGGCTCTGGGATGTCCTCTAGTCCATATATGCTCACTGGCGGTAGGATGGCCCGCACCTTCTCCTCCCAGGGCCTGAGGTATATTGGCTTGGCAGGAGGGCCACTGCCGGTGTGTTGGCTGTTGATGTAGTCTTGCTTCAGCAGTTCCCGTACCCTCCTGCGCACGTCATACCACCTGTTCTGGATGTCGGTCTTTGTGCGCCGACATGGTGATTGGGCGTTCACCCTGTTGATGATCCTCTCCCACATCTTGGTTTTCTGCGACATGGGGGTCTGTTGGACCAATGTGCCAAACAGCTGTGGCTCTACCCTGAGGATCTCGTCTACCAGGACTTCCAATTCACAATCTAGGAACTTGTGATTCTTCTTGGGGGCATGGTGATGGGTGGTGATGGTGGGTGATGTGTGTGTTGGTGTGCAGGTGAGGGTGTGTGGGTGTGTGTTGTGCTGGGTGTATGTGAGGTAGGTATTTGTTGGTGTGCTGCTGGTGTGTGGCTTGTGTGAGGGATGAGCTGTGGGTGTGTGGTTGCTTTCTCTTGGGTGCTGGCAGTGGAATGGCATTTGCAAAGGCTCATGGTAGTGATTTGTGTCCTTTATATAGGTGGAGTTGTGGGTGTGTCTTTGTTCTCTGTCCCCACCCCCCCAGTATTTATTGGCTTGGTAATTGCTTGTTTGGGCTTTTTTTGGTTGATTTTTCCTTTGTGCTGTTTGTGTATGTTGGAAACGTTCTTGTGACCGAGTCGGACCCTGCATTGGTCTCGTACGGTGTTTTCCGCTTCGTTCACGCTGTGTTTGTGCAGTTTTGTATGCTGCGTACGCGTCGGTCGCGGTGTATTGTGTTGCTTCGGCTCGGTTTTGTATGCGTGTCGGTCGTACGGCTTGTCCTCCGTCCGACTCGGTCGTGTTTTTCGCGCCTTGCATCGTACTTTGCGGGTTGGAGTTGGCGGGTACGATTCGGTCGGATTTGTTCCGGGTGCGTGTCGGTCGGTTGGATTCGCGTGTTTTTCCGGCCGGATTGCTATTTTCCGAGCGGCTCGGTCGGTCGGCTTGGTTTCCTGACGTGTCGGTCGGATTTATCGCGGCTTGCATCGTACTTGGCGTGTCGGGCGCCACTGGTACGTGTCGGTCGGTAATTTTTCCGGCTCCGAGTCGGTCGGTGCTTTTTCCGGCCCGAATCGGAATCGACCCCTAAGCGTTGCTAATGGCAAGCATTCAAAAAGCTGTTGCATTCGGTCACGGTACAGTTGCAATTGGCCTGGCCTGTGCAGTACCACAAGATGAATAGCCATTGCGTAGCAGGAACAGAAGCAGCAGTATTCCACCAGCTAGCGCCAGTATTAATGGGAATCGTCCGAAGACGCTGGAAAAAATAGAAAGAATAAAGGCCGGTATAACTCCAAATATCGTCTGAATAGAAGTCACAAGGCCGGATCCCACCAGTTTAAAAAAATGAGCAAGGCCTTCGGTGTCAGACGCATTAAATATTTGATGTATCAGCTCCCCAAAATGAAGTGGGAGATTAGTGTTCAGAAGTGACTGAATCTCGCTCGAAGTTCTAGCCACCTGTAATTCGAAGGTCTCTCGAGCTGAAGTGAGAGCCACATCTTGTTGAAACAATAGCGCTTTGAGCCTGCTTAATTTGTTGAAATCTGTTTTCAAAGACGGAATGGAAGGCCAAATGGAGATATCTACCGCCCCACCCACCCGGGAGGAGGAATCGCCATCGTCCACAAATCCACCCTCCACCTGAGCACACTCCCCGACGAGCCCACAGACCTGATGGAACACCTTCACTTCAAGATACTGGCCAGCCCTACCACCACCCTCCGAGGAACCCTCATCTACCGACCCCCTGGACCCTGCGGACTTTTCGCCAACTCCATCACGGACATCATCTACACGCATGCCATCGCGTCCACCAACTACACCCTACTGGGAGACCTCAACTTCCACCTCGACAACCAACTGGACCCCAGCACCACATCCCTCCTGGACAACCTCCACAACATTGGACTCCGCCAGATCATGACCGAACCCACGCACTCAGCAGGACACACCCTCTACCCCCTCTTCACAACAGGAAGCTCCATCACCTTCAGCCACACCACCGAACTCCCATGGACTGACCATCGATGCGTCCACTTCAACTTCAGAACACCCACCATCCACAGACACCAGCACCTGCTCCCACGAAGAAACTGGACCAGAATCACTGACGACCAGCTAACCTCATCACTCAGCAACTCCACCCCAACCATCGCGGAAAACGACGACCCCAACACCGCAGCCCGAACCCTGCACAGATGGATCTCGGACAGCGCCAACACCATAGCCCCCCTCAAGAAAAACAACAACACCCACGCCAAGAAAGCTAGATCGTTTACCACCGAACTTCGAGAGTCCAGACGCACTTGCCGCCGCCTCGAAAAGGCCTGGAGGAACACCAAATCCACAGAAGCCCACAACAACTTCAGAGCCGCCACCGACTCCCACCACCAACTCATCAGAAAAACGAGGAAAAAAGCGATTGAAGACAGAATCTCCACTCATGCACACAACAGCAAAGAACTCTTCAACATCATCAAGGAGTTTGCCCAACCCACCAGCGAGTCCACCGACATCCCTCCCTCACAAGACCTCTGCGACAAACTCAGCACCTTTTTCCACCACAAAATCAAGAGCATCTACGACAACTTCGACGAAGACAACCAACACACTGAACCCTCACCAACCACCCCGACACCCTGAAGCCAGCGATCGACAACTGGACAGCCCTCACCACCGAAGACACACTGAAGACAATGAAGTCAATCCACTCCGGGGCCCCCACGGACCCCTGCCCCCACCACATTTTCAACAGAGCCGCCGACACCATTGCACCCATGCTCTGCCACACCATCAACCGCTCCCTGGCAACCGCCTCGTTCCCCGACGACTGGAAACACGCCGAGATCAACCCCCTCCTGAAGAAACCCTCGGCGGACCCCACCGACCTCAAAAACTACAGACCCATCTCCCTGCTCCCGTTCCCAGCGAAAGCCATCGAGAAAGCCATCAACAGCCAACTCGCCACATTCATCGAAGAGCACAACATCCTCGACTCCTCCCAATCCGGCTTCAGAAAAAACCACAGCACGGAAACCACCCTCCTCGCCGCAACAGACGACATCCGCACCCTACTGGACAAAGGAGAAACAGCAGCCCTCATCCTCCTCGACCTCTCAGCGGCGTTCGACAGTCTCTCACCGCACCCTAATACGCAGACTCCACGACGCAGGGATCCAAGACAAGGCCCTCGACTGGATCCGCTCCTTCCTCTCCAGCAGAACGCAGCGGGTCAGACTCCCCCTTTCCTCTCGGACCCTACACCAACCACCTGCGGAGTCCCCCAGGGGTCCTCCCTCCGCCCTATGCTCTTCAACGTCTACATGGCTCCGCTCGCCCCCATCGTCAGAACCTACGGACTCAACATTGTGTCATACACAGACGACACCCAACTCATCCTCTCCCTATCCAACGAACCCAACACAGCCAGACACAACTTTCGAGAAGGCATGGAAGCCGTCGCCAAATGGATGAAAAACAGCTGCCTACAACTAAACACCAACAAACCGGAAGTACTCATCATGGGCCCAAACCCTGATGCCTGGAACGACACCCGGTGGCCCCCCGCCCTCGGAAGCCCGCCCACCCCCACGGACCACGCACGCAACCTAGGAATCATCCTGGACTCAGAGCTCAAAATGGACCGCCAGATAAACTCCGTCTCGTCCTCCTGCTTCCACACCCTCCGCCTCCTATGTAAGACCTTCAAATGGATCCCCCTCGAACACAGAAAGACCGTCACTCACGCCCTGGTCACCAGCAGACTCGACTACGGCAATGCACTCTATGCCGGAATAAACAAGAACCTACTATAGAAGGATACGTATAAATATAGACATCTTTGTATTCAAAACTATAATCAGCTCTTAGGGAACAAGAATTGCTGTTTCTTAACGTAAAAGAGTACTATCAACCACAGTAACATAAGAAAAAGTATAGCTGGGTTTCCTGACGAAGGCATACATGCCGAAACGCGCGTAGTTTTCATCTACCGCCAGCCTTTGTACCACTTCATTACCTATTACTTTTCTTGTACATTTTAACTCTGTGTACATTGTCTTTTTGCATAATTCATGTTATATATATAGTTGTGTGTTGTCTTCATTCATAGTTAGTTTCTGTATCACTGTATAATTTGTCTTTTTGTATATTTCATCTTTATGTATAGTGTTTCTGTATAAGTCATGTCATATATATGGTTATAAAATAAGAGTATTTTCCATCAATGAAATACCTAGAATAAAAATATTTTGTTATACATCAAACACTTTTGGTTTCTGTTACATATATATGTTCATGTACATGCATTTTGCTATGTTTTTCTTTTAACACACAAAAAAGTTAGGCCTGATATGCTTTGTACGATCATCCAACTTGTGTTTAGCGAATTCTTTACCCCAATTGGAATAAACAAGAACCTCACCCGCAAGCTACAGAACATCCAAAACACCGCCGCAAGACTGGTCCTCAACCTGCCAAGACACTGCCACATCTCCCAGCACCTGCGCACACTCCACTGGCTCCCCATCGAAGCTAGAGTCACCTTCAAGATGCTCACCCACGCTCACAAGGCCCTCCACGACACCGGCCAGCATACCTGAACAGCCGACTCAAATTCCACGCACACCAAAGGACCCTACGATCAGCCCAGCTCTCCTACGCCGTGGTCCCCCGCACCAGAAAGACCAGATCGGGAGGCCACTCCTTCTCCTTCCTCGCGGCCAGAGCCTGGAACGACCTTTCGTTCCACCTCAGACAGACAACATCGCTCCCCATCTTCGCAAGAAACCTCAAAACCTGGCTCTTCGACAGACCCCTTCCTTGATGGACTGGAACCTGCGAACCCCCCCAGCGCCTTGAGACCCCTACAGGTGAGTAGTCGCGCTTAACAAACACCTGATTGATTGATCTCATGTGGGGGCGGAAAAAGCACATTGCTACAACAAGTAACACGTTGTGAAACTGTTACAATATATGGGATTCCTGCCCGTAAACCACAGCAGTTGTGGTTATTCAAAATAAGATAACTGCCGTTAGTAAGCAAAGTAAAAGTGGGAATTATTGCTGGGACGGGAGACATCCATTACAACGCAGGCATTACAATGCATCCATTACAACGCAGACACCATTACATTGCATGCCATTACAACGCACATACCTTTACAACGCATGCTATTACAACGCATGCCATTACAACGCATTGGTAAGTATTGGTAAGTATTTGTTATGTTGAAGTAGTCTATTTTAATTAATACTCTGGTATTATTGATTAATAATAGATTAGTTGAGGTAGTCTATTTTAATTAATACTCTGGTATTATAATTAAAAAATATTATATCTATTAAAAGGGAAATTTATATTATATAAATATTAAATAATTTTAAAAATGGTTGTAGTAGTTTATTTTAATACTCAGGTATTACATTTAATATGAGTATATATTTTAAAAATAAAAGAAATACATTTTTATGAAAAATTAAATTGAAAGGGAGATTGATTTTATATAAATATAAAAAAATATAAAAAATATTTCTGGTATTTTTTTAATACTCCGGTATTAAAAATAATACCAGAGTATACTTAAAAAATATTAAAATTAATGGATTGTGATATATATGAATATTATAAGGGAGATGTGTATTATATAAATATTAATTATTATTAAAATATATTGTGGTAAATTAATTTAATAATCATGCTTTAAAAATAACACTAGTGTGTATTAAAAAAAATAGAAATTAATGTTGGGGATAATACTGACAAAAAAATTATATTAATTTTTAAAATTTAAAAATAAGGTTGTGTAATTTATTTTAATACTCGGGTATTAAAATTAACACTAGAGTATGTATAAATTAAAAAATAAGATTAAAATATTGTGATAATAGTGATAAATGGGAAAAAAATTAACTATTTAAAATGGAATATTATAGAGTTCAATAAAAATTTTAATTTTTTTTAAAAAAAGAGTAGTAATTGTATAAAAAATTTCAATATAATATAAACAGTATATAATAATTTAATTAAATATAACAAGAAGAAAGAAATACAAGACGTAATTTATTAATAAAAGCATTTTATTAACATTTTTATAAATGTTATGTTTTAAAAATATATTATAAAAAGTATTGAAAAAATAGTTAATTTTGTATAATATTTTACAAAAATAAACAGATTTTTTTATGTACATTAACATTTTTAAAAACATTTTTTGAAAAATTTCTCACGCTTTTCTATTGAAGTCAATGGGAGAAAATGTCCTTTTTTCATTTTTACAGAAAGACATGACGTTGCCGCGTAAATGTAACATTCGTCATTACGAGGATCGTCGCGCTACGGATCAAATGCAAGGGAGAGCTCCGTCAAGGTAAGACAAATTTAAATTATTAAAATACATAGATTGATGGTAATGTTTATTGTAAGGAGAGAGGAGGGAGGTAGATAGATGTACTAATTGTGTTTTTGGTACTTTTATTGTGTGTTAACCAAATATTTCACTCCATAACAGGTTGCAGTAGTAGGCCCACGTCGGGTCTCATTCTTTCGTAACACTTTTTGTTTAATAAAGTTTATTAAAAAATATACATTAAAAACTTTATTAAACAAAAGTGATTCGAAAGGTATCTTTTTTCTTTTTGCAACAGTTTAAAAAAAAAAAAAGATTTTGGCGTCGTCGCGGTTAGATGTATTTTTAAAACGATTGGAAAAAAAGATCTTTTTTTGTGAAATAGAAGATCGGATATTTTTACATCCATTGCTTATTGGATTTTGGAGTTTAGAAGTGCGACTTTCATTTTTTCGAGATGGAGTTTCGGTGATGGATTTTCGAACTTGGAATCGATTTGGATTTGTTTAAGAAATAGAATGGATTGCCTTGTTGGATTTTGTTGCGTTTTTTGCAGAAAAACAACACTTTTTCTGGATTTTTTTTTGGGTGCGTTTTTATAGGTATGCACAGATATTATTTTTAAAAGTAATGTGCACATTTAATAAGATTAATTCGGGTCATGGTGTTTCAAAAAGGAATGTGGATTATTTGCAATGGATTCGAAAAAGACAAAGGACTCTTGGTGAAACGTAAGTCCATGAGTTGAAAAAAAGAAAACATCTGAAGGTAAGGAGACCCGACTTTTAAAAATTTTATTTAAAAAAAAATGCCAATTTAATTAGGGTTTTTTTTTAGGGTAAAACAGGCAAGTAAGAAGATAGCGTAGGTCAGAAATGGAGGATGTGTGCAAGATTATCAAGGTCGTCTGAAGCCACCATCTACATAAACTGTTGAATTGCACCCAATGGTCTCTCAGACATTTCCTTTGTTCTTTTTGATATACGTGAGTTCAGACTACCTGTTAATGATTGCGACATTCTCATTTCTTGGTAACATTTGCTCTTGCCTCAAAATTTCCAAGAAATGATAGAAATTAGGATGAGGTTTGCCAATTGATTTATTGAAGGAGTTGTGCCATCCCTCTATGGCATTGTTTGTTTTTGCTCCTCCCTCTAAGCAGGTCGAATAGCAGT
This sequence comes from Calotriton arnoldi, assembly GCA_963921515.1. NCBI lineage: Eukaryota > Metazoa > Chordata > Amphibia > Caudata > Salamandridae > Calotriton > Calotriton arnoldi. Next base: position 24,820 of record CAWUFW010026831.1, read on the forward strand.
TCCACCACTTCACATGGAAACGTGATTTCCTCCTGTGACCCGACCTGCTTAGATGGCCAATCCATGTGTCTTCAAAATAATTTAGAATAGGTGCCACTTTTTCTTCGTTGGTTGTAAAATATTCCGATTCTCTAATTGAAGTGCAGTACTTGTCTAGACTGTCAGGAGGAACAAAGCAAAGGGCTGTTCGTTTTTTTAGTTCAAACTGTAGTTTGCTATCTGATATATAATCCTCAACTAAGGATGTTTTTTAAATTTTTCGCCAATATGCCTGTGAAAAGTGAAAAAAACATCCTTGAATTTGGGTATCCGTGTACAATTTGGTAATAGTATTAATCATAGGTAATTCAAAGTCAATTAGTACTTTTCTAGGACTTTTGTTTGATGTTTTAGATTTTATCACTGACAATAATTCAGTGTATGTTGAGGATTGTTTATCAGGGAGTAAACTGTAAACTAAGGAAACTATGGGAGTCATTACGATGGCGGTCGGAAAACCTCCCCGACCGCCATGGTGGCGGGAAAAGACCACCCGCATGGACCGCGGCATCACCGCCGGTCGAATTACGATGACCCGCGCTCGAAATCCGACCACGGCGGTCGGACCGCGGGCCTTAACATTGCGGCGGTTGCTGCTACCCGCAGCACCGCCGCGATGTCCAAATGGGCATGTCCAGCATTTCCCTGCACTACGCGGCAGGCACTGCATAGTGCCTGCCACCCGGTACAGGGGAATGTGGGGGGATGGGGCCATGGGTACCCCCCCAGTGTACCCCCACCCCCCCAAAACATCAGGGGCCCGCCACGGGCCCCCGGAAGACAATCTCCGCATGCCTTTCCGTGGCGGTCTGACCGCTGCAGAAAGGCTGGCTTCCGGCGGCATCATAATCGTGCCGGCGGAGCCTGCTCTGCACTGACACCATTATCCCGGTCCTTTTCCACCCGCCAGGCAGGGGTGCGGACGGCGACCGGCGGAAAAGCGGCAGTCGGAATTTCCCACCGCCGCGGTCGCCACCGCCATCCTAATCGGACCGGCGGTTTTCTTGCTTGCGGTGCGGGCGGATCTCCACCGCCGGTCTGGCGGGCACCGCCGCCGGCCGGGTGGTCGACCTCCGACCGCCATCGTAATAGGCCCCAATGTGTTATTAATATATGCGTGAATAGTGTATATTTGGGCGAATGGATGGGGCGTGCTTTTAAACGTCCCATCCATCATCCAAATATCACTGTTCTCCAACCATACAAGATTACGGGGTGTGCTAAAGATTAGTATTCTTTTTTGAGGGTTTTTGTTGTCATGCAAAAGAAAAGGTTCATTAGTAACAATTATAGAGAGAGTTCAGGTGGAATGAATATGTCAGAAAAGGTTTGGGGTGTTACTCTTTGTGGGTTACTTGCCTGTTTTTTACGTTGAACAATTCTTCTCAGATTAGGAATTGTGGGCATACTACATGCAACATGTGGTGGAATGTGTTGGACTACCTCCCTCAAAACTGCACCACACGGTTCATTGGAGGTGTATGCAATATCTTTAATTTCATTAATTGTTTCCCTAACCTCAATCTCCATTGCAGAGGCAGAGTGGTTATGTTCTGTGGTTCTTAAAACAGAGTCACCAAGAGTAACCGCTCTGCCTGTGCAATGGGTTGAGTAGTATTGCACACACCTCCAATGACACCTGGGCTCCTTACAATAAACATACCGACTATGGTTTAGCAGGCGGTTTCCTCTGCTGGAGGTAATGTATTTTGCATCTTTATTGGAAGACATTATCTGTAAAGGATTGAAAAAGAAAAAATATTAGTTAAATAATTTTGAAATGTTGGACATTTCCTGTTTTAAAAAAAAAGTTAGTAAACATTTTATGCTCATTTTGTTTACTGTTTAAAATTTTATGCACAATGAAGTTTGAATTAATTGTTTAATCTTGTTGGTTTATATTATGGATGTTTTAAAATCTAAATTATTTTCCTAGATGAGAAAAATGGTTAGGTTGTTATACAGATTAGTTATTGTTATACCTTACCTTTTGTATTGCTGTTTTTTTATGCTTCTGGTGTTTTTGATGTTCTGTGGTGGTTCTTCTTTGTTCTGTTGGTGTTTTTACCAGTTGTTAATTTTGTTTCTTTGAGGGTTATTACGATGGCGGGCGGACAAAGTCCGCCCGCCACCGCAACGGCAAACGGGACCGCCCGCAAGAGGTGCGGCGGTCCCGCCATGGGTATTAGGATGCCACCGCCATGGTGGCGGTGGCATCCCGTATTGTTCACATTGCGGCGGGCGGTGCTGTCAGCAGCACCCGCCGCAATGCGAAAAACGCATGTTGTGCATTTGAATGCACAACGTGACAGGCACCGCGCGGTGCCTGCCACCTTGTGCATTCAAATGCCAGATGCACCCCCCACCCCCCCCAAGACCCTGGGGGCCCGCAACAGGCCCCCAGAAGCAAAGACCACATGCCTTTCCATGGCGGCAACACCGCCATTGAAAGGCTGCTTTCCGCCTCCATCCTAATATGGATGGCGGTGTCTTGCAGAGACCGCCACCATGTTAGAGCCCTTTTCCGCCTGTCGACGAGTCGACCGGCGGAAAAGCGGCGGACGGTCTTTCCATCCGCCTGGGTCCCCACCGCCATCGTAATATGGCGGGGGGGAAATGTTAGGCGGGCGGACGAGAATGGCGGGTGGATCGCCACCGCCATACAGGCGGCGGCGATCCGCCAGACATCATAATGACCCTCTTTGTTGGGTCTGGAAAATAAAAAAAAAGATTGAGTATTTTTTTGTGTTTTAGATATTTTCGTTTATCCTGCAATGGAATAGATTAGTTGTTTGAAATGGTTGTACAGTTGAAAGTTTGGTTTGCTTTTTTCTGGGATAGTTTGGTTCTGTTTGACTTTTTTTTTATTTCGAGCTATTAAAACTTTATGTTGAAAAACATATGGTAAAATATTTTCAATAGCAATTTGGGTTTCTTCTGCCTATATTTTAAAATTTTAAAAAGATCTGTTTGAAGAACATTCTGTAAAGACAAATAGTTTATGAATGTTTTAAATTGGAAAGTGATTTTCATTGATATTTTTCAAAAGTTTATTCAACTTTGAATAAAATTGCTTGTGTTTTAATATATAAAAAGTTGTGTTTTATTACCTTGATTTCTTTCTTTTTTTCTTGGAGATTATTGTGTTTTTTTTTCACTATGTAGGCTGTGTCCTCTTCAACTGGTGTTAGTTGATGTTTTTTTCTGTTGAGAAAATTAAATGTGTTAAAAAAGATTTATATTATTTGTTCATTGATAAATGGCAAAAACACCATCCAGCAGTTTCCCTTATGCAAGCACCCTTTGGAGTAGAAATAGTAATTTTAACCCCACCACTATCCTGCACTTTCACTGATGCAAGCACACCTTTGGAGTAGGAATAGTAATTTTAACACCACCACTATCCTGCACTTTCACTGATGCAAGCACACCTTTGGAGTAGGAATAGTAATTTTAACACCACCACTATCCTGCATTTTCCCTGAGGCAAGCACCCTTTGGAGTAGGAATAGTAATTTTAACCCCACCACTATCCAGCAATTTCCCTGAGGCAAGCACCCTTTGGAGTAGGAATAGTAATTTTAACCCCAGCACTATCCTGCACTTTCCCTGATGCGAGCACCCTTTGGAGTAGGAATAGTAATTTTAACCTACCACTATCCAGCAATTTCCCTGAGGCAAGCACCCTTTGGAGCAGGAATAGTAATTTTAACCCCACCACTATCCAGCATTTTCCCTGAGGCAAGCACCCTTTGGAGTAGGAATAGTAATTTTAACCCCACCACTATCCAGCACTTTCCCTGAGGCAAGCACCCTTTGGAGTAGGAATAGTAATTTTAACCTCACCACTATCCTGCACTTTCCTGATGCAAGCACAACCTTTGGAGTAGGAATAGTAATTTTAACCCCACCACTATCCAGTACTTTCCCCTGAGGCAAGCACCCTTTGGAGTAGGAATAGTAATTTTAACCCACAACTAACCAGCACTTTACCTGAGGCAAGCACCCTTTTGAGTAGGAATAGTAATTTTAACACCAACACTATCCTGCACTTTCCCTGATGCAAGCACACCTTTGGAGTAGGAATAGTAATTTTAACCCCAGCACTATCCTGCACTTTCCCTGATGCAAGCACACCTTTGGAGTAGGAATAGTAATTTTAACCCCACCACTATCCAGCACTTTAACTGATGCAAGCACCTTTTGGATTAGGATTATTAATTTTGAACACCACCACTATCCTGCACTTTCCCTGAGCTAAGCACCCTTTAGAGCAGAAATTGTAATTTTGGGCACACCATTATATAGTATTTTTTTTGGGTGCAAGCTAATATCGGAGTAGGAACAGTAATTTTGTCCCCACCTCTATACAGCCTATTCGTTTAGTTAAGCAATGCTGGGAGTAGAAATAGTATTTTTGTGCATAGAACTAACCCGCATTTATTGAGCATTGTTCCCTTTTTTGAGTCGGAGTAGTAAATTTGCCAACTACATCATTCTTTGCTTTACTCGCACCAAACAATTGTTTGAGTAGTTTCATATGTTTTAAATTATTAAACATTCTCCTATTTTTTAAATGTTAATAAATATTTGTTACAATTTAAAATGTTAAATATTTTAATAAAACAAGATTTCTTTACTTACATTATATATTTTTAATGTCGCTGTGTGTTCGATTCTGCTTAAAGCAACTTTAATAATGTTTCCAAAAAATCTGTAAAACATAAATGGTTTATGTAATTAGAATCATGCTTGAATTAATTTAAGATTTTTGAATTTATTATATGGTACACTTACTTGGAACAGTAGATGGCACAGTTTGATATTGACGTTTTTTGCTCAGCAAAACGCGTGTGGTGTGTCTGATAGTCAGTTAGCCACTGTTTTTAAAATGGTGGACGGCTGCTTTTAAACGTTTTTTGGTCGTGTACGTTAATTGTAAACAAAATATGTTTTGGGTATATTTTTTGTTGTATTTTTAATGCTGAGGAAAAGCGTAATTATTTTTTCAGATTTATTAATGTTTGTTATTTATTTTAATATCAGTTATGTCCGCCATTATGGCGACCTGCGAGTCAAGGTAGTTTAATAGAAAGTGTTGTAGGACTTTTGTGATGTTTAAAATGGTGGTTTGTTTGTTTGGTTTTTGATTAGTTTAGTGCATTTTGCGTTTAATAAAGTTTTATATTTTAAATAAAAAATGGTAAATATTTTAGAATGTTAGTGTGTTAATGTTCGTTTTTTTAGAATGCTCGTTATTTTATAATTTATTTTTCAAATTTCATATAAAGTGTATTTTACTTAAATGTTCTTTTAAAATGTATTTTCTATGATATTTATATGTATATTATATATAAAAACATTTATTTGTGCTTTTTTAAATTATTGTTTTAGATTTAAAAATAATACACGAGTATTTATTTTAGTACTAGAGTATTAATTTTAAACATTAATACTATTGTCAAATATCCGTATTTTAATACACTACCCCACCCAAAGCCCCTATTTTCCCTGCATCCCGTCCCAGGGGTTTATTATACATTATTTAAAAAAATGCGTTGTAATTGTATGCGTTGTAATGGATTATTTAATGCATTAACACTATTTTGCGTTGTAATGGTATGCGTTGTAAAAACATGCGATGTAATGGTACTTGCGTAGTAAAAAACGCGATGTGAAAGCATGCGCTGTAATGGTTTGCGTTGTAACGTCATACATTCGCTGGGACAGGACTA
>CAWUFW010026832.1:0-30575 GCA_963921515.1 Calotriton arnoldi
ATTCCGATTCGGGCCGGAAAAAGCACCGACCGACTCGGAGCCGGAAAAATTACCGACCGACACGTACCAGTGGCGCCCGACACGCCAAGTACGATGCAAGCCGCGATAAATCCGACCGACACGTCAGGAAAGCAAGCCGACCGACCGAGCCGCTCGGAAAATAGCAATCCGGCCGGAAAAACACGCGAATCCAACCGACCGACACGCACCCGGAACAAATCCGACCGAATCGTACCCGCCAACTCCAACCCGCAAAGTACGATGCAAGGCGCGAAAAACACGACCGAGTCGGACGGAGGACAAGCCGTACGACCGACACGCATACAAAACCGAGCCGAAGCAACACAATACACCGCGACCGACGCGTACGCAGCATACAAAACTGCACAAACACAGCGTGAACGAAACGGAAAACACCGTACGAGACCAATGCAGGGTCCGACATCGGTCACAAGAACGTTTCCAACATACACAAACAGCACAAAGGAAAAATCAACCAAAAAAAGGCCAAACAAGCAATTACCAAGCCAATAAATACTGGGGGGGTGGGGACAGAGAACAAAGACACACCCACAACTCCACCTATATAAAGGACACAAATCACTACCATGAGCCTTTGCAAATGCCATTCCACTGCCAGCACCCAAGAGAAAGCAACCACACACCCACAGCTCATCCCTCACACAAGCCACACACCAGCAGCACACCAACAAATACCTACCTCACATACACCCAGCACAACACACACCCACACACCCTCACCTGCACACCAACACACACATCACCCACCATCACCACCCATCACCATGCCCCCCAAGAAGAATCACAAGTTCCTAGATTGTGAATTGGAAGTCCTGGTAGACGAGATCCTCAGGGTAGAGCCACAGCTGTTTGGCACATTGGTCCAACAGACCCCCATGTCGCAGAAAACCAAGATGTGGGAGAGGATCATCAACAGGGTGAACGCCCAATCACCATGTCGGCGCACAAAGACCGACATCCAGAACAGGTGGTATGACGTGCGCAGGAGGGTACGGAAACTGCTGAAGCAAGACTACATCAACAGCCAACACACCGGCAGTGGCCCTCCTGCCAAGCCAATATACCTCAGGCCCTGGGAGGAGAAGGTGCGGGCCATCCTACCGCCAGTGAGCATATATGGACTAGAGGACATCCCAGAGCCTGGTGAGTACACAACAAATGTACACAATATACTGCCACAAAACACACACATCACTGTCAAGGGAGAGTCAAACCATGCACTCATAGCAATTACACAGCAACTAGAACAGAATCATCCCAAAATGTGTATGTCAGTCAGATAAACACAACACATGCCATCAAAAAAGTCACATCCAACTGTGCCAACACATGTACAAACACAACCACAACTACAGCTAGGCAGTGGCACAAATAGAACTAACACACACATCCACACATGTAGCCACCACAACAACACCAACACACAGCGAAGACCACTCAAAGGAAGGAATTCTGTGTATGCTGGCCAAGTCAGTGTAGCCAATAGCATCATGGGAGTCGCAGTCACACATATTGCCCCCCCCACAACTGTCCCATCAACACCACCATGAACCATGCGCACATCACAGGGAGTGGAGAAGGACTCACAAGATGGCTGACACTGGCTACTGCTGTGAGGAGCACAAGGCCCTGCTGGCAACTGTGCACCAACAAACAGCAGGACACCACTGACTGACATCCTGAGAGACAACTTACACTCCCTGCAATGCAAGCACGTTCCATGGTGGGATATCTGGCTGGCTGGGTGGGAAGGGGGACTTGCAGCACTGACCATAGTCACCAGCACCTCCCCTCACACCCCCCCAACACAAACTCCACAGTACCCACCTGGTAGAATGCAATGCCCTCCATCCTAACACAAGATCCCACAAAGCACCACCACCCTGGGTTATGTTGTGTGAAGCACAGGGACACTCTTGGGACTCTTAGCCAAACAACTGCCAGGACAACACTCCCAGCCATCCTGTCAGCACAGCCAGCCCACCCCACAGGGAAGCAGAGTCAAAAGGAAGGAAGCATGGGCATGCTGGGAAGGGGGTGGAGGCAATAGCATGATGGGAGTCGTAGTCACAGACATTGCTCAGCCTCACAACTGGCCCATCAACACCACCCTGAACCATGCTCACATCACAGGGAGTGGAGAAGGACTCACAAGATGGCTGACACTGGCTACTGCTGTGGGGAGCACAAGGCCCTGCTGCCAACTGTGCACCAACAAACAGCAGGACACCACTGACTGACATCCTGAGAGACAACTTACACTCCCTGCAATGCAAGCACGTTCCATGGTGGGATATCTGGCTGGCTGGGTGGGTGGGTGGGAAGGAGGTCTGGCTGTCAACCAAACACAATCAATGCAGACCATGTTCACACCCCAGAGAAAACATAGAAATGCCCAAATAATGCAGGACAATGTGCCACACCAATATCAACCCCTGACTGTGACGACTTAGGACAATACAATGTACAGGCCCGCACCCCGAGGCACAGTCACAACTGTCAGGTGTGTCAACCACTGATGCCTGCAGAAACATGACATACATTGTTTGTGTCTCCCAAAAACAGGTGATGATAGGGACACAGCAGCAGACGCTGAGGAGTCCCAGTCCCAGGCTCAAGAGGATGCCGAGCTCACTGGCGTCGTACAGCCTCTGTCCTCCTCGGACGATGGAACAACCTGGCACATCCGGTGCAAGTCAACATGCTGCACCAGCAGGACCACCAGCTGCAGCACCAGCAGGTCCACCAGCTGCACCCCCTGCACCCACCCCTCCAACGACTGTCACCACGAATACCATCCCTGCCGACATGGACAGAATAAGGAACAACACCAGCGCAGTGACCCTGGACCAACCTGGGGCCATGGACACCACCACCACCACCAACCCCCAAGGTGGACCAGGGTTATCTGTGCGTGCAACTGCACACACTGCACATGTCAGCAGGGGTGGTGGGAGGGGTGGGAGACAGAGGTCGCTGCTTGCAGACGTTGCTGGTGTGCATGAAGACCCACAACTGGTACGCATAGCTGATGCGTACCAGTCCAGCACCGGAGAGCTCAGCCAGGTAGTGGGGCTCCTCAGAGACATCAAACAGCAGCAGGCTGCCCATCATGCCCGCTTGGACTCCCACATGTCCCACGTGGAGTCACACATGTCACGTGTGGACTCCCACATGTCACGTGTGGACTCCCACATGACCCGCGTGGAGTCCAAGTGGGATGTACTACATGAGATGACGGCGGTGCACAGGGACATTTTACAATGCCTCCGCCAGATGAACAGCAACCAGTCCACACCTCCCTGTGTGCCAACAACATCTGGTACCGAACAAACTGCAACTGCCACAGGGAGGGAGGAGGACTCTGGCGGAGAGTCCCCTGCACCGCAGCAGCCTGCACTTGAGGGCCCCCCCCCAAGAAGAGGGGTCGTCCGAGGAGGGGAAAGTGAGAGGCTGATGGCCAAGCGCAACTCCCAGGAAGCCTGAACCTGTTCTGGATTTTCGCCTTTGTGCACAGACTGTTCACCCTGTTGATGGCAACACTACTCCCACACATTGCATGGGGAGTACAAGTTGGAACAATGTGTCAGACAACTGTGGCCCCGATACTGGGGATCCTGTCTACCTGGACTTTCTATTCATCTAGGAACTTGGGATTGCAAGATTCATGTACAGCACAATCCATCCTATGCACTATTATCACAGATGTATCACAATAAACACAATAATACACCATACTTGCCTCTGTCGTGATTCCAACGTGGGTGCTGTTATGGGGATGATGAACAGCAAAATTACACTGTGTATGCGAACTGCAACAGCAAGGACAACACAGGCATGTGAGTACAGGCAACGTGACACATATGAGGGAGACACACCACCAGGGCTACACAACACATACACACCTAGGCCATCTGACTCATTGCCTACACTGATGTTGCCAGGGAAGACGGTGCAATGCACAGACACCACACCCATTCCCAGTTGTAGTCAAGTAGCCCACAGGTGCAGTAAGCAAATGGCAGTCAAATGTGTGACCACAGACAACGCACATCACTAAGTGAAGCACAGGTTTATTACACAGTAGCAACATGCCGTAACCACTACAGATGCAAGGTAACCCCACCTGGTAGCGGGCACACAGTCAACAACTGTAGACAGAAGGAAGTCCATGGGTGTGGCGCACATCACCTGTAGGGACACAACAGCTACCAGCCTGGATGTGCAATCACGTCGTCGGTGGACACAGTTGACCAAACGAATCTGAAAGTACCCTGTGAAGGACAGAAATGACACACAGTCAAAAGCAATGCAGTACAGGACAGAACAGCAAAACTCATGCACAATACATGTTACAAGATACCCACCCAGAACCAAGTTAGCATGTCAACACTGTTGGGGAGTACAGCCCACCTGTCACCACACATCGCAACACACATCCTGTCAAGTAGCCCATGGACACACTCCAACAGCACCAGAGCACCACCCACACATCATGCCAACTCACATCATTCACATGACACCTCAGGATACTCACATTCAGCTAAAGAAGTTGGTGATGAGCTGTGTGCGGACATCACCATCACCATCATCATCATCATCGTCACTGGCATCGTGGTCCAGGCCAGGATCCTCCACAGGTGGCGGATGTTGGTCATCGTCATCCTGGATGAGAGGCAACTCCTTCCGCACTGCCAGGTTGTGGAGCATGCAGCAGACGATGATAATCTTGCACACTTTCGCAGGGGCATATGGGAGGGACCCTCCGGTCTTGTCCAGGCAGCGGAAGCGGCTCTTCAGGAGACCAAAGGTCCGCTCAATCACTCTCCTGGTCCGACCATGTGCCTCATTGTAGCGCATCTGGGCAGGTGTCACAGGGTTCCTGAGGGGTGTCAGCAACCACGGCATGTTGGGGTATCCCGAGTCACCTACGGACAGACAAGTGCACATCAGCTGACTTGGAAAAGTGGGCGGAATACTACAGATCAGATCACACACAATGGCACAAAGTCAGTACACACCGACAAGCCAGGCACGCTGGTTCTGCATCTGTGCCATCAACCTGGGGATGCGACTACTCCTCATCACAAAGGCATCGTGTGCTGAACCAGGGAAACGGGCACACACGTGTGTGATGGTCATGTCTGCAAGACACACCACCAGTGCATTGACCGAGTGGTAGTGCTTGCGGTTCCTGTAGGCCTGCTCCTGGGCCTGTGGTGGTACCAAAGCCACATGTGTCCCATCAATGGAGCCAATGACATGCGGCATCCTCCCCAGGGCATAAAAGTCACTCTTCACGTCAGTGAGTCGTCGCAGTCTAGGGAAATAGATGTACCGGTTCAGGAAGAGCAACATTGCCGCCAAGAAATCGCGGAGCACACGGCTGAACATGGTCTGTGACATCCCACCAGCAGACGCCACAGTATGTTGGAAGGTACCGGTGGCAAAGAAGTGTAGGGCTGCCATCACCTTCACCTTGGTGGTCAGCGCTGTAGGATACGGCCGGCCAGGCTGCAAATGTGGGGACAACTGCACTGCAAAATCCTCAATCAGCTGCCTGGTGAAGCGGTACCGTCGGATGCTGTCCCGTTCCACCATCGTTGCCAGGTCTGGGAATGGCCGATGGACAGCAGGAGCCCTGCAGTGCAGAGGAGAAGTAAGCAAGATCGTCAGTCACCCCACATATGCGGCATTGAACACACTCAAGATCCCAACATACATCATCATGAGGCACAACTACATGAAGTGTGCAGTACCGGAACGACATGTATGGTACATACATGGCCAACATCTGTCAACACGGTCCTACAGGTGGCATCAATTTGTCCCAGGTTGGCCCATTGGATATCATGATGCTGTGTCACAGTCACCCCCAGTGACATGTGAGGACAGATGTGCCCCAGGCACCACAGCTCAACGACAGGCACATTCCCAGGGACCCTGTAATGCCACATGGACACTGGCATCACCTGGAGTATCATGTGTACACCACAACAAAACAAACATGACCCCCACAGGTAGTGGCCACACTTGCCATGGCAGGAGAGCCATGGACGTCTGTGACACACACGCACAACATCAGAGTCCATGCACACACAACGTGGATGTGGAGACTGTCTCCCATTGTGCACATGAAATCAGAGACATTGTAAACACTACATGCACAAAGACTGTGGAGGGCCATCACTATTGTGCCACTGGGACACCCTGGCTCAAACATACCGTCCCACATGGGACTCACGGGGTATGTGACATGACATACACAAACACCACTGTGAAATGTGACCATGGCACATGCACAGATATGAACAGTTGCACATCACAGTGGTCACGTACACGTAACACCCAGGATCCTGTCCCCATGAACACGTGCACAGCCTGGGGGTGGCTGCCCACAGGTGACACCCACAGGACAACATGTACACCAACATACACACAATAGGAAATGCAGCCTTACATGCCTTATGATAAGGTTTGGACAGGCTGTCGTGATGTAGGTGTGCCCCTCACTCCCTGGGAGCTATCTGTGGCTGGCATATGTCCATCTGAGACAGGCATGCTGACATATGCCAGTCACATGTACAGTGATGCGTTGAACAGCAATGGACCGATCGGTGCCTCCGGCCGGCCCATTGCTTTCAATGTGTGCGGGTACGCGTTGTACCCCTGTGCGCGTTGTACTGCAATGGACCGATCGGTGCCTCCGGCCGGCCCATTGCATTCAATGTGTGCGGGTACGCGTTGTACCCCTGTGCGCGTTGAACAGCAATGGACCGATCGGTGCCTCCGGCCGGCCCATTGCTTTCAATGTGTGCGGGTACGCGTTGTACCCCTGTGCGCGTTGTACTGCAATGGACCGATCGGTGCCTCCGGCCGGCCCATTGCTTTCAATGTGTGCGGGTACGCGTTGTACCCCTGTGCGCGTTGTACTGCAATGGACCGATCGGTGCCTCCGGCCGGCCCATTGCTTTCAATGTGTGCGGGTACGCGTTGTACCCCTGTGCGCGTTGTACTGCAATGGACCGATCGGTGCCTCCGGCCGGCCCATTGCTTTCAATGTGTGCGGGTACGCGTTGTACCCCTGTGCGCGTTGTACTGCAATGGACCGATCGGTGCCTCCGGCCGGCCCATTGCTTTCAATGTGTGCGGGTACGCGTTGTACCCCTGTGCGCGTTGTACCTCAATGGACCGATCGGTGCGCACCCATTGACAATGGGCTTGCCTGGCAACGGACGCGTTTTCGAATATTCGAACGAGTCGGTTGCTGGAAAATCAGTTGGTCACCCACAACAATGTTGCAAAATCATGTATGTCATGAAGTTGAAATTTTGAAGGATGCTGTGGGCGTGTTTTGGTGCTGCTATTCCATGGATTGGCCAGATTCAGAAGATGCAAACGACTTGGACCTATCACTTTGGACACAAGGGACAGTATCTGCCTCTCCAGCACATATATATTGCTGGCTGTTCCCCTGAGAGCCCACTTGCCTGCACTACATGCTCCAGGACGACATCTGCCACTGCACTGCTGCTGTCTCTGCCCCTCTGGACCCTGCAATGGCACGTACTGTGGAGAGAGCCCCAGCCTTCAGCCTTGAAGAGAACCAGGCCCTGCTGGACAGCCTACTTCCACAGTACAGCAAGCTGTATGGGACACCAGGGGAGCAGGTGAGTGTTCTGTGCACTGCCTTTCTGAATGTGCATTTTGTCTGACTAGCAAGGCTGAGAGTCAGCACACCACTGGCTAGCAGGCTCACTGAGTAGTTGTCACCCCCCATAGTGTGTAGTGACTTGCACTGGACAGGTATGGTGCAGTGACAGTGCTTCTGAACAGGGTTTTACTCCCCATGCAATGATACCATGTAGTGACTTCTGGAAAACTGTCCATGGGCAGCCGTGCACTGCCTGGGTACACCATGTGCCCCTGTGATTGCGACATGTATATGCAACTGTGTCATGCACGGATATGTTGCATGTGTAGTAATGGCCTTATCACTTTGTCATCCTGACAGGCTTCTGCCCATCGGAAGCATGAGATCTGGAAGGACATCGTCCGGGCTGTCCGGTCCGTGGGGGTCTACAAGCGCCGGATCCGCAACTGCCAAAAGAGGTGGCAGGACCTTCGGGGCTGGACCCGGAGGATTGCACGGGTCCAGCTGAAGCTGTCGCCTCCTCGCAGGAGGGGCGGAACACGGACCCTGACCCCCCACATGCTCAGGATCCTGGCGGTGGTCTTTCCAGACCTGGATGGGCAGCTGAAGGCCAGAGAGCAGCAAGGAGGGGTGAGTCAAAGACTGCACTGTGTACTCTGTCTAACATGCTATGTGCCCTCCTCGGGCCAGGTTGAACTGCCACAGTACAGCAGTCATGTTGTCCAGGAGCCATGTCCCTCTATTGTGCACTGCCCACTCCTCATCTGATACCCAGGTGTGGCCCTTACATGCAGGGAATTCTGTCACTTAGGACTGTGTCCTTGCACTTTGCTTGACTCAAGGTGGGAGACAGCATCTGTTTCCCTGACTCTGTGGTGGGCATCATGGGTGGGTCCATTGCTTACACAATGCCTGTATTCTGACATGTATTCAGCGTGTTACTTTGATCTGTGGTCCAATTGCTGAGCTGATCCACCACATGTGGCTGGGGTACCTGGCACACACCCAAGCTGCGGGTGGGAACAATGTTTGGGCCCCAGGAGTATGTATATGACGTGTGTCACACATACTTAGCCAGCTGCCTACAGTCCAGGGCTCATCCCTCATTCATGTGGGGCTGGACAGTCATGCCTACTCCAGGCCATACAATACACTCTGTACTCCCACTCCCGTGTATCAGAGGACACATTGTGCACAGTGATTTGACCCCTCAGGTGTCTGCCTCTGTGTCAGTGTGCTGTGGATTAGTCGCCAGGACTGCTGTGGAGTTTCTTGGTAGGGGCTCAGCATGCCACTGGAGATGTGACCATAGGAGACGATACTTGTGTGACACATAGGTGTCTGATCAGCTGCCCATGCAGACTGGGGCATGTAAATGTGAAGTTCAGGCAGCTGTTCCCCATGCACAGCAGAGTGTGAGGGGCTCAGGTTCAGAGGGTAGTGTCACAGGTCTCCCATATGTCCAATAGGTATGACCTGGACAGATGAGGGTTAAGAGGATGTGTTGTGGGGGGATGTACATGTGCACTTGTGCAGCTCCAGGACTTGCATTCCCCATGACCTACTATTGTGACACAGTGCAGAGTGTTGTTGTCTGGCTGCAAAGTCATACATCACTGAGACAGTGATGTATGACTTTGCAGTCATGCCTCCGCCATGGCATGTGTCTACTGATTGGTGATCCTGCAGGGGAGTGACATGTGCTACATGCACACCATAGTGGCGCTGGCTATCAGGACATGGGTGCATCATGGTGTCTGTCGCTGGTATGCATCACATGCATTTCCTATTTGACTCTGGGCATCCCTTACATCCGTAAACCTGTACTGACTCAGTGGCAAGAGCTGTGATGTGTCCACACCGTGTCCTCTGCACTGTCCAACTACTGTGTACTTGGTGCATGTGTCAACACTGGGGTGTTGCAATCCAACAGACACCAGACAGATGGGTGCAAGGCCATGTGGGATGTGAGTGCCATGCTTGGCATCAGACTGACAATTGACTTCTCCTGTTCAATTAGTGCACTTTTAGCAATGTACAACTAATGATGCCAGGGCTTGCTCTGTGATGTGCTGTGCTCACAGTGGTGTGTGCGTTATGTGCAGGTGACTGATGTCTGTCTGTTTCCCCATTGTTTGCAGATACATCCACGGCCACGGAAGGGGACAGCTCCACGGACCAGGAGGAGCCGGAGAGCCAGACTGGGTCAGCAGCCGAGGAGTGGTCGGAGGGACCCAGTGGCACGGAGGGCGAGGGGAGCCACACCGAGGAGTCCTCAGCAGCATCCACCTCAGCTGAGGACCAGAGCAACTCGGAGGATGACTCCCTTGTGGAGGCGGGTGTCAGCAGCCACCACACCCCAGCTAGTGTTGCTGTCCCCGCCACCACCAGCACCACCACCGCCCTCCCATCGGCTCCCATTCCCCAGGTCCGTGGAGGCTCCCATGTCCGGGAGCGTGTCTCCTTTGGGCCAGGCACCGCACCCCCTGCCCCTGTGTCCCCTGCTGCCCTGAGTGAGGAGTCTGTGTACCTCCTTCGCCAGCTCCATGTAGGGCAGACAGCCATGCTGAGTGTCCTCCATGCGCACACCGCGCTGTTGACTCAGCTGGTGTCGTTCATGGAGGGCATCTCATCGGGCATGTCTGACCTACAGAGGGGCAATAGGTCCATGGACTCCTCCCTGACGGCAGCAGTGTCCCTCCTCAAACGGTCCCTCACCCCTCCTGCCTCTGCTCCATCCACACTCCCCAGCACCTTACCCATCCCAGGCACACACACACTGGCACAGGCACACACCAGCACACACACATCCAGCACACTGACACACACGCCAATGACAAAACGCACACGCACGCACATTCAGGGGACTGAAGCCAGACTCACAGGGGATGGGGCCCTGGAACACACACACGCATCCACATGCACTGCGCAGTCCTCAGTTCCCTCTCCCTCCAAAGCACCCTCCCTTGCCTCACCTGCAACCCCAAAGTCACAGCAGCTCTTCCTCTGTGACCTCGGCCTCTTCCCCACCGATGAAGCTGCTCCAGCATCCCGGGGGAAGAGGAAGCCCACCCACACGGAGCAGAGTGCCCCTCGCCCCCGGACACCCTCCCCCAGGCGCAGACGGACTGAGGCCCCCACCCGCAAGTCCCCCCGGAGTGCTAAGAGCAAGACCCCGCCACCGCCCTGCAGCTCAGGCACAAGGTCTCCGTCCTCCATCCCTCAGGCCCCCACTGCACAGGTGCCCCCACCACACCCTGCCCCAGGTTCCCCCACCCACAGATATACCATCCCCAAGATGCTCCGGCCTTCTCCCCCTGCCACTTGCTCTCCCGGCACCACACCCCCGCTGCGCTTGTCTGTGCCACTGATGTGGTGAGGGTGTCCTCCCCCTCTGTCCAACCCACCTTGCCTGTTCCCCATTCTCCTCCCCTGGAGGTAGGCACTGCAGTGGAGTCCACTACCGCCCTGTCTGACTTGGGCACTGCAGTGGCGGACCTGTCCACCCCATCTGCAGGGTCCACTGCAGTTGTGCCGGCACCCACGACATCTGTGTCATGCCCCCCAGTTGTGCCGGCACACACCATGTCAGACACCTCCACTGCAGTTGTCAGTGGCTCTCCAGCACCCACCACCCCTTCCCTGACTCCCCCTGGTGAGCCCTGATCCTGTCCCTGCGGTGCCTGGCCTGCCCCCCGGTTGCCCCTCCTAGTGGATTGTCCCTGGTATTGTGCAGGCATGCGTAGGGTGACATCTGCCAGTGTCACCCTGTTTGAACTTTGACAATGGACTGGCCATTGGCCTTTGCTCTAATTTCTTCTGGACGTCGTTATCAGACAACACATATGCTGAATAAAGCAACTTTCTTTTCTCTAGTGCTCATGCTTCAGATGTACATGTTGTTGGTGCAGCTAACCATGCCCTTGCTGCAGTGATGGTGATATCTGGTCTCATGATTATGAAGTGTTACTGTGCAGGAACCCATGTGGTCCAGGGGGAATGTGTCCTATCATGTGGTGTATCCATGTCATCAATAGCAGCATCTGAGGGTGTCATGTGTTCAGTATTTGGCAATGGGTTTCCTACTTACATTGGCAATTTCATATCTGTGGCTTCCACCCCTGCACATCTGTTGTGCCTGCCATCGTTGCATTTGTCTACTTCCCTGACCGTGTTGCCATCTCCAGTGGACATGCAGGTTTGGGCATCAATGGGGAGGGACTCATTCGTGTAGTCAGTGCAACATTGCTATACAAGTGTGTTGGATCTGTGCTGATGATTCCGTTGGCACATCCATGACCAGGCTGATGTGATGGGAGCCCTCATTTGGTGCTAATTGTTGATTGTGTGACCAAGTGCTCAGCTGACATGATGGGGCCCTACTGAGGCAACATATGGCACAGCTTTCCTCACACAGGAGTGGAGTCCCCTCATGGCAGTGTGTACACGTGTGACATTGCCTGCGCCCAAGGTGTGTGTTGTATGTGCATGTCTGTGTGTTCACTTTCATTCATCTGCGCATGCTGTGATCCCTAGTGTTGTACCTGTTTGTGATGCTTGCTGACTTGAGCTATGTTCCCCCAAAGTCTTCTCCCTGTGTTCTCTGTGATGTGGGTGCATGGCACATTACTGGTCATCAGGGTGTCACCCATAGGTGTGTTTGCTGTCAGGGCAGAGTTTGTGTGCTGACGCAGATGGGTCACAGTCAGGTTTCCCTTTGGCACTTGTTGTTTGCCCCTGTCATGTGATTTCCAGTTTGTGTTATCTTTCAGTGATTGTGACACGTTGTGTGTGTGACTGCTGGCACTCCTTAGGGTCCGGGCTGCAATGTTGGTTGTTGTCTATGTGTGTTCTTTGTGGGTGACCTTGGCTTCTTCATTGGTGTGTGACTGTGGCTGGGATCCCATTGGTCGGTGTGGTATTGCCGTCATGTCCATGTACAGCGTAGTGTGCAGTGTGTCAGACATTCAGGAGTCTTGTTGAGTGTCCATGTGTGATGTGTTTCTACACCTTGGTTCCCACCCACCACCCTGGAATAGTCATGGGTGCATGTGCAATGTCACCAGTGCATGTGTACTTCACTGCTGCACATTGTTGGTGGTCGAGGGGTGTGGTCTTGAGTGTGTGCAGATGAGAGTTGTTGCCCGGCTAGTCCCCTGCCTCCATGTTGGCCTTGGCTTACTGGCCATGCTGATTGATTTGTGCTTGTGTAGGTGTGATGGTAGTTAGTTGCTCAGGACACCTGACTGTGGTTCACAGTGTGAACGACATTTAGCTTTGTCATCACAGTGGTATTTTTATTCAGCCCAGGGTCACCACATTGTGGGGGCCCTGGGGGTGGTGCTGTGGTGTGTCTGTGACTTGCTGTGTCAGTTGTTGTTCCTACGTGCCTGTGTGACATGTGTGTTTTGTGCTCCCTCTCACCTGTCAATGCCTGCTTGCCCACATAGGGGATTTGGATCCATGAGTTACCTTAGTGTGGCAGTGTATGCACATCTGTATGATTGGTATTCAGCTCTCCTCATGTGTTGTGTTGTTGCCTGGGGACACTGGCACCCCCACCCCTCACCTGCTGTGTATGATGACAGTGTTGGTCTGCCTGTTTGTGTTTGTGCATCTGCACCACTGCATTGGCATATCTTGGGTGTGCCATTGGCTGTATGTTGTTTGGTGTGTTTCCCCTGCTGTCCCTGGGACTCCTAGGTCATCGGTCAGCACAGTGATCATGGTTTGTGTGTCCCATTGCTGCCATGGTATGGTATCTGTTCACCTCACATCTGCTGTCTCCACAGGGTATCTGCATTTGTGTGCCCATTGGTGCAAATATGTGGTTCTGCATTCTGATGGTCACTTCTGTCATTGTGTCATTGATGACTGTTGACGGTCTCAGCCCCCATGGGTGTTGTTTGTCTGCACATGGCCAAAGGAATGTTTCATTTGCACTGCAGTATTTGGCTCCCCCAATTTATGTTGCAATGGGACACATACACTACTTTGCCACAGATGAGTTTTTGGTTCTGTGACCAGGAATGATCCATGCAGTTTGGCAGTTGCAGCTCTTTCTTTGTCAACAATTACCTTTTGGTCACTGTGATGATGAGGGTGTAGACCCCATTGCCACAATGGTCAAAATGTGCTTCAGCTATGGACCCCACACTTCCCTTTTGGTCACTGTGATGATGGGGGTTTAGACCCCATTGCCACAATGGTCAAAATGTGCTTCAGCTATGGACCCCACACTTGCCTTTTGGTCACTGTGATGATGGGGGTTTAGACCCCATTGCCACAATGGTCAAAATGTGCTTCAGCTATGGACCCCACACTTGCCTTTTGGTCACTGTGATGATGGGGGTTTAGGCCCCATTGCCACAATGGTCATGGGCTGCTTGCATTGTGGGTGCCACACACATATATGTGTGGCACATGTGCTAGGGGGTCACATTGTATGTTCAAAGTCATGTTCGGTGTTGTAGGCATTTGACACAGCCTGCTCACACGCTTGTCATGGTGGTGGGGGGATGTCTTAATCTTGCATTCCCTAGGTTGTGGAGTGCTTGTTGTGTCATGCATTGTCCATCCTATGAGTGGGGGTGGTAGTAGTGGTAGGCATCCAGCCCCCTGGCTAAGGGTGGTAGTAGTGGTAGGCTTCCTGCCCCCTGGCTAAGGGTGGTAGTAGTGGTGGGCATCCTGCCCCCCTGGGTGAGGGTGGTAGTAGTGGTAGGCATCCTGCCCCCTGGCTAAGGGTGGTAGTAGTGGTAGGCATCCAGCCCCCCTGGCTAAGGGTGGTAGTAGTGGTGGGCATCCTGCCCCCCTGGGTGAGGGTGGTAGTAGTGGTAGGCATCCTGCCCCCCTGGGTGAGGGTGGTAGTAGTGGTGGGCATCCTGCCCCCTGGCTAAGGGTGGTAGTAGTGGTGGGCATCCTGCCCCCCTGGCTGAGGGTGGTAGTAGTGGTGGGCATCCTGCCCCCCTGGGTGAGGGTGGTAGTAGTGGTAGGCATCCTGCCCCCCTGGGTGAGGGTGGTAGTAGTGGTGGGCATCCTGCCCCCCGTGGGTGAGGGTGGTAGTAGTGGTGGGCATCCTGCCCCCCTGGGTGAGGGTGGTAGTAGTGGTGGGCATCCTGCCCCCTGGCTAAGGGTGGTAGTAGTGGTAGGCATCCTGCCCCCTGGCTAAGGGTGGTAGTAGTGGTAGGCATCCTGCCCCCCTGGGTGAGGGTGGTAGTAGTGGTGGGCATCCTGCCCCCTGGCTAAGGGTGGTAGTAGTGGTGGGCATCCTGCCCCCCTGGGTGAGGGTGGTAGTAGTGGTGGGCATCCTGCCCCCCTGGCTAAGGGTGGTAGTAGTGGTGGGCATCCTGCCCCCGCTGGGTGAGGGTGGTAGTAGTGGTAGGCATCCTGCCCCCCTGGGTGGAGGGTGGTAGTAGTGGTGGGCATCCTGCCCCCTGGCTAAGGGTGGTAGTAGTGGTGGGCATCCTGCCCCCTGGGTGAGGGTGGTAGTAGTGGTAGGCATCCTGCCCCCCTGGGTGAGGGTGGTAGTAGTGGTGGGCATCCTGCCCCCTGGCTAAGGGTGGTAGTAGTGGTGGGCATCCTGCCCCCCTGGGTGAGGGTGGTAGTAGTGGTAGGCATCCTGCCCCCCTGGGTGAGGGTGGTAGTAGTGGTGGGCATCCTGCCCCCTGGCTAAGGGTGGTAGTAGTGGTGGGCATCCTGCCCCCCTGGGTGAGGGTGGTAGTAGTGGTGGGCATCCTGCCCCCGTGGGTGAGGGTGGTAGTAGTGGTGGGCATCCTGCCCCCCTGGGTGAGGGTGGTAGTAGTGGTGGGCATCCTGCCCCCTGGCTAAGGGTGGTAGTAGTGGTAGGCATCCTGCCCCCCTGGCTAAGGGTGGTAGTAGTGGTAGGCATCCTGCCCCCCTGGGTGAGGGTGGTAGTAGTGGTGGG
Organism: Calotriton arnoldi; assembly: GCA_963921515.1. NCBI lineage: Eukaryota > Metazoa > Chordata > Amphibia > Caudata > Salamandridae > Calotriton > Calotriton arnoldi. The sequence goes on from CAWUFW010026832.1 coordinate 15,621, forward strand.
CATCCTGCCCCCTGGCTAAGGGTGGTAGTAGTGGTAGGCATCCAGCCCCCCTGGGTTGGGGTGGTGGCGCGCATTCAGGCCCCTGTGTGCATATGTGGCATTGGTGATGGGCATCCCGCCCCTATGGTGCTGCTGTTGCTGGTGTAAGTATATTCAGATTCCCAGTGTATGTGTGTGATGTGTCGTGTACGTGTTGTATGTGTTTTGTGGTTGGTGTCTGACTTACCTTCTGCGCCGTACGCGTCCGTGCCTGTTCCGGTAGTAGATGTAGAATATTGGTATGATCGGGACGAAGGGATTCATGGTTGGTTCGTGTCGTTCGTCCTTCTCGTTGCTTCGCGTCGTCCTCGTCGCTTGGCTTCGTCCTCGTCGCCTGGCTTCGTCCTCGTCGCTTCGCTTCGTCCTCGTCGCTTGCGTCGTCCTCGTCTGTGCTGTGTTCGTCTCGTAGCCGTGGATCGTGTTGTGGCGCGATTCGGAGCTTATGTGCGCCTCTCCCGGATGCTTTGACGTGCCGTGCGTAGCGACGGGTTCGGCGCGTACGGAAAGCGCATCGTACTTGTCCTGCCGGACGGGGCTGCATTTTCCCTTCCGTGCGACTCGATTCGGCGTTTCCGGATTCGCCTCGGTCGGAGAACAGGACCTGGTTTGGGTGAGTACGGCTCGGCCGGAATTTTTGCTGTTGTGCGCATCGTACTTGCTCGTTCGGTGTGCTGTACGGATCGGTCGGGAAACTGGCTTTCGCATGGCTTTTTTCCCGACCGAATAGTATTGGGTGCGCCTCCGACCGAGATCGGAATCGGCCCCTTTGTGTTGCAAATTTCTGCAATCTGTTAAGATCTAAAAATTCACAACCAACCAGCTTTCCCATGTGTCTCCAATTTTTGTGGGTGGCTCGAGCAACCACGAATGGAAAATGCTAAAAATGCAACATAGACATTGTTGCAAACTCATCCTGTGCCCCGGGCACCCCCATTTTATGCTGAGTGGTACGGGTGGTAACTGACTCTGACTGTCCCTTGGCTCTACCTAATGAGGCCCAATGCCAGTGCTATGCTATGCTTGCAGAACTGCTTTTAAATGTAAATTGTGTCCAAACTTGATTTCAGTGTTAGGGTCACTTAAAAATAGATAAACTACAATGTTTTGGCATTTCACTTCCCTCATTGTAGTAAAGTGTTTTCCAAAATCGACTTTTGTGCTAGGAGCACTGTGAAGTGAGTATCTACATTATTTTTGTATATTCGGGACCCCTAAAGTCTCCTCTAGGTGTCCCAGGGTGGGGGTCATGTAGATATAAGCAGGGTCCTTATAAAAGCATTGGACATTTCATTTTCCCCATTGTAGATCCCCATCCACATAGGTTAACATTGCAATATTTTACAAATTCATAACTATCGCAAGGGACACCCAAAAAATTCCATTCAAGGACTTAGGAGAATGGTATTGATAAATCCAACAATATGCTGTTATTGAATATATCCTAAAATGCACAGAAATGAAGTTATAAGACTTTCTTGTCTGTAAGCCAAAATTAAACTTCTAGTGGATTAGCCAGGCTGCTTTGATGAAATGATAAGTGGCACCCCAGGTGGAAAGGCTATCTCTTGTAAGAGGACACTGCTCCACAGGAATGGCAGAGCAGGGGGAAGGGGTTGTGAAGCATTAGCTTCAAAGGTAGAAAGAGACAGTCAGGTCCATCTACCACTTCCACTCTGAACCCAGACAGATGGCAGGCTTTAGGAAGGAATTTGCAGAGGTAGGAGGGAGGGGAGCTATGGAAATGAGCCGTCCTGGAGGATGGTTTAGATAGCTCTTGCTTCTCTGCTGAGACTTCAGCCATATTGAATTTTGGAAGAATAGTGCTTTCTGGGAGACCATTGTGCCACACTTTGGAGGAAATGGTCATGCACTCTGGAGTTGCCCTGCACCTCATTGTACAGAAGTGCCCTCCCGTTTGACCCTAGAGAACACTTAGTAAGTGAGAGGGGCAGAGCCTCTCAGATCTGCTGCTTGAATCAAGAGAAGAAGAAGCATCCATGACGGAAGTTTAATGTGCACCAATCAGGCCCTGCACTGTGACTGACTAGGCCTGCTGCACAATCTGGAACCACAGTCCTGTGGACCTAACTTGCTTCAAGAGATATAAAAAGTGGACTCCCTGCAAGCTACATGTTAACAGAGCCCACCTGGACCATCACCACCAAGAATCTCCAGCGTCGAGTGCATCCAGTGGATTTGTAAGGGTTTGATCCAAGTGGATTGTGGGAACTGAAGTCCCAAGTTTTCAAGGACCATCTTGGAGATTCCTGACCCTTGGATTGTGTTTTGGACACTTTGGGACCTCAAAAGGAACTTCAGGAAGAAGTTCCAGAAGTTTGGAGAGGTTTGGAGTAACCTTGGAACAAAGCTCCATAAGAGTTTGGTTGGGAACTCATTGAAAGCCAAGCAAGCAAACCCTCACTGAACCCGGCCTGGTGATTAGAGCATCGAGGGACCCTGTGAGAAAAAGCTCTGTAAAGGTTTCTAAGTCTGAAGGTAAAAGACTTGACCGGCTCCAACCACGAGAGTCAAGCCGTCCACCTTCAACCACGAGTCGGCATGGATCATCCCTCTGGAAAGCTCCGGAGGTCCTACTTCCATATTTTGACCAAAAGGCAAGCCGGCGAACCCTCACTGATTCCGGACTGGTGAAGAGCATTGAGGGACCCCAGCAGAAAAATCTCCAGGAAAGTTTCTAAGTCAGAAGGTAAAAACTTTGACCGAGGCCTACCGCAAGGGGTAGCTGAGCTGGGCAAGATTGCCGTCTGCCTGAAACTTCGACTTTGTCCTGGTCTAGTGCAACCAGATGTACCAATAGGCATCTAGAGGTTTCTATGTGCTATATAGTGCTAAATCTCTGACAATTCATATCTCCAGTTCCCTACATTGGACTATTTTAATTTTGGAGTCATTTTAAAGATAGAAATATGTTATATGTATGAATTGGTGTTTAATTTTGTTATTGTGTGTTGTGTCTTATTTATTTACTTAATTGGTGTTTTAAATGCTTTACATACCTGTCTCTGAAGTTAAGTCTGACAGCTCGCAGCCAAGCTATCAATGGTTGAGCATGGGAATAATTTTCTGAGACCCATTCTGAGCCCTAGACTGTGTTAGTGGCCTTATTGCCAGTTGTAGATGCATATTTACCACTACTAATAATCCACTTTTCAACAGAAATTTATGATTTTTCCACTGAAACCACCCTGCTTTCTCAATTTGGGTAGCTGTAGAATTTGGGTCTTGTCTGTGGCGCCAGCCAGAGAAACCTACCACATCCGCACATTTCTGAAAACTAGACAACCAGGGTAAAATACCTGGTGAGAGCCAGGCAAGTTATGCACTCCAAGACTCCACTGGTTGTTTAGTTTTTTTAAATATGCAGGTTTGTAGTTTTGCTTAGGTCCTGACTGAGCTAGGGCCAAAATCCACAGCTAACCATATTGCAAAAAAGGATGTGTTTCTTGTGAAAAGGGGCCCTTTCCTTTCATTGGCACTAGGCCTACCCACACAAGTGAGGTAGCATTTTTATCGACAGACTTGGGGGAATGTTGGATGGTAACAAATGTGTGGCTCCCCACAGATTACAGAAGTTTTCCTTTTAAAAATATGTGAAAAATGTTTTTTTAGTAGAAAAATATGGTTTGCAAAGGTTTCTGGGTAAAATTAACTGGAGAGAGTCATGCAAGTCACACACTCCTGGACTCCCCTGGTTGTCTAGTTTTCACAACTTTGCAGGTTTCTAGTTTTGCCTAGGTGCTGGTTGAGCTAGGGCCCAAAATCATCAACTACCCACATTTCATGTTTGTGATTTGTGGCTGGTTTTAATTTTTTTCCTTACTGTCAATGTACTTTGTCACAGGTCAATTTTAATTTTACAACATTTTGTGGCAAAACTATTTTAGTAAATGGGATTTTCCCCCAAGTAAAACAAAATAGTGGGCTTTCGCTTGCTATGCTTTCTAACATACAACATTTGTGGTGATAGAAGCTTTAAAAAATGAGATCTCGCCAAACAGGTAAATCTGTTTGTAGGCGATACATAAAACTGAAAAACAGTGTAAATTGGGATGCTTCGGGTTCTGTGGATGTAGAAACATAAAGATTGGTATCATTAAAAAAATACACATAATTTCTATTCAGTAATATGAATCCTGACACAAATGTTAAATATATTTTATAAATCAAACAGGCAGGGAAGGGGGTGTGTTTTTGGCAATTCTGGTCATTTGCTGAGCAAACATTCTGGGAGCCAATTTGACGTAGCAAGCTGAAGCGTCCTGTGAAACTGGGAGGAGACAGCATCTTCTAGTATAAAGGTAGGGTATGTGCCTGTATAGAATCACTTTCAGACTGAATTGGATATTGCAGCAACAGGCTCAATACCCAACCCTCTCACTCACCATGAAGCTACTTGTTGCTCTCGTTGCTATGGTGCTCAGTTGCTGCCTTGGTAAGTATAATTTCTTGAACCTTCTCAACATTAGGTCGATTCAAAGGCACAATTTTAGAAAAGGGGGAGAGAATTTTAGGCACTGTTTTAGGATTTAGAAAATACAGCTTTAGTTTTCCAAGACAGCTTAAACATATACAGCAATCATTGATCAATGTAAATGCATATATAAACGAACGTAAGATAGCTTTGTTGTGGAGTAATGCTTGCTGAGTATTTTGTTCTGGCTAAAGGAAAAATATTAAACTTATAAACTTACATCTTAGGAAAAATAAGCCCATAAACCGAGCTGAGCCAAAACAACCCTATTCCACCTCACTGAATTCCATGTGTTGGGCAATAATGCCTATACTACAATTGAGCTATTAATATTGTTTTGGGCAGAAAAACAGTTTCCACACAAATTGGTATTAAACCTAAGATTGAAGTAACTCACGTGGTATTACCACATTTGTTCATAGTAACAAAACCTTGAGGTCAAACCTGGAGGAATTTTCGCTTGTGGAATGTTATGCTGAAACCTTTGTGGTAAAAAAAATCTGCCTCCTTTTCCCCGTTTTATAGGATGCCTTTTAATCTCATAGTAATTCTGCATCGCTGAATTATGCATACCTCACCGAACTGTTCAGGCCAACAAAGACCGTAACCCACCACAATGCATTGAAACTCATTACGCCAATTGGCCATTCTGCAGTAAAACCATGAACACCAATCTACCTCACTGAAATGCATCCCAGAGCCACTAGCCATGTACAAGCTGTGTCCCAGGGACACAAATCACCCATGATCCAGTGCATCATAGGGGCACTACCCAACATCATTACAGTGCATACCAGAGTAACTATCCCTCCACATCGCACCATAGGTTAAGGGCACTAACACATCACACTGAACTGTATCTTCGAAACACTGACTATAATGGATCCAGTGATAGAATCCTATCATGTTACACTCCATCCTATTGATTATAGCTTACAAAGCTGCATCCTTTAGATACTCAACTACCATAATATATAACGTACCCAAAAGTGAGTAACTTGCAGCACTGCACTGAATTCCATTGATAAACAGATGAGCTACCACACTGAGGTTCATCTAAGGGGCGCAAACCCTCAGTAGAACACTACATGGACAAATCACCACCACAGTACACTGTAAACTAGAGGCACTAAACTATAAAATCCTATTGCATCTCAAGGAATAATGCACTGCCCTTCACAGATGATACACTTGCACACTGCATGCATCTCATTTGCACTATCATTCCATGCTACATTACATTGCATCCGTGAGAAAATATGCAGTCACATTGCATTGCTCTTCAAGGGACATAGATCCAGCCAACATTCTAGAAACTTCATCCACCACATTGTGGTGCACGTTAGAGGTGCCTACTAACCACACTTCATAATGTGGATATTAAACTACTATCAACACAATAGGAAGACTTCACTGCCTGCTGGGGACACTAACCCACAAAAGTGTTCTACCAAGATGTGCCCCTGCGTCGGTGCTCCAGATGCCTAGAAGGCACTCTATTGTGTTATTTTAACCCTCCTAGAATTCAATGCTAAGGAATATGTTAGTGACCTTGAGGTACAGTGTGGTTAGAGGTGAAGATGTAGATGGTTTTAGGGTATTTGTCATAGTTGGGACAGCAACTGAATCGTAGTCTGTACTACGACTTCTGTGTTAATATAGGAGCTCCTGCCATGCTCTTGTTCAACAACACCTTCTCCCATCACCAGAGAAAAAGTAAAATCCAATATTCCTGACATTGCAGGATTTAAGGGCCTGGGTCGACAATTTCTAGCTTATTTTCTCGCATTTTGTAAGTTCCTTTTGATTTTATTTTGTATTTTAGTTCTTCCAAAAAGGGTTTGATGATTGAAAAACTCTTTCCGGTGGATTGCCCTATGATTGTGCGGTTGTGTAACTGGGATAAATTTTACCCTAGTTTTCAATTCCTCTCTCTGCCCTGATATCTAAATTATCCTATAACTCTTCACACCCTTGTGTTCCTCTCCTGCCTTTATATATTTGTGACACCCTCTTGCTGCCTTCCATCATCCCATTTTGCTCTGCTCCAACTATATTCAATACAGTGTGGCTCCTACATAAACTCACTTTTTACTTGCTCTAGTCTCTGTGTAAACAAGCTGTGCTGTAGAGAAGTGTGGCTGCTGTGCAGCATGCTGAAAAGTTATAATAAAAAAGTGTCAGAAGCATTTTTGTTACTTTATATATGACCAAGAAGGCATTATGTAAAACTGAACGACCATATTAAAACAAGTTTGACCTATTGGCATTGTAAATGACAATGCCTTTTATTTATGGGTTTTTAAAACATAAATAAAAGGCATTGTCATTTACAATGTCAATAGCTTAAACTTGCGTAAATGCGAGACCTATTGCATTGCAAATGTTTGTTCTAGAGTATTAATTCAGTGGACAAACAAACTTCGTTTGGGGGTCCGAGAATGTCGCTTCTTAAACCCTCGGCTATCAATTGGGCTTACATTTAACTCTGAATTCGGATGGCGCCGGCAGACCTTGCAAAACGGGGGTGACAAAATAATACTGAGGAGGTCGCCATAGTGTGGCGAGCCTTTTGGGGTTACTCTTATCCTAAAGACCCTACTTGAGAAGTGGGGAAGTCATCAAACCACAGCGGTGTGGGCTGCCTCAGAGACTCACAGAGACCTCCACCATTGTTGTGTTTGGCAATCTGTCAAAGAAAACCCCAACCACTTCCAAACCCTTCAGCTATGTTCACAGTAGAACTACTGTACCAAAAGGGACTTTGCTGACTTCAAATATTTGTGGTGTGGGCAGGGGTACTATAGAAGCTGTATTCACGCTTATCAGGCCAAGAAATCCTAATAGCATTCAAAAAGTGGACACAAATGAATCTATTCTCAACTGTCATTTATTGAATTAAAAGGAAATTCCTGTTTTTTGATCACGATACTGACCCCTCCAAACTTCTCTAAACGTTACTTTGACATGAGTTCCTTAAGTGGAGTGATCAACGATGGTCATGATGCAAGGGATTCAATCACCAACCCAATCCAGGATACTGCAAGAACCACCTGTGGGTGCAGAGGGTCTGGGACCACCCTATGAATCTGTGCAGATGGATCTGGAAACGGCAAAGATGCTAAGGGCTCTCTCTGGTAGCCCCTCATCCATGAGTGCAAAACATGGCCTCAAGAGCCCATTATTAGACGCACACGGGTCTTACACCACACAAATCACGGATGAAGATTAGTTTGGTAGATCCACCCACGTGGGTAAGGAAGGGGTCTGATGGCAGAATATTCATGCTTCCAGGTGACGTGGTCAGCGGACCGCGGGCACTGGTAAGGGCAGGGGCCTCTGTCTACGCCCCACTTAGGTACATATTTCATAGTGCTGGTGCAGAGGGGTCATGGGTGCCGCAGGAGCAGGACGTGCCACGTCCACATGCGCAGATGGGTTCTAACAATTTCGTGCCCATGTTTGCAAATGGTCATCAGAAACCCACCCACGACTGCAAATGAGGCTTGCCTGGCCAACGCAGGAAAACATTACACCCTTGGCAGTGCCCGCGATAGTTAATGGGTGGAAGCTACGTAACAAACTTTAACAAGAAGCAGATTAGGGTTTGGAGAACAAGATTCATTTTTTTTTTAACTTTATCATTTTCTGGTAAGCCACAGAAACATGCAAATAAACAACCCACTGTGTGGGCCAGATTGAGTAGTAAGAGTTATTGATTAATGTATCCGGTAGAGCCATTAGGAGCAGTAACAGCACATAAGTGAGTCAATGAAATGAAGGAGAGGGGGAGATGGGGTGGTGGTGGTGACCTTGTCACATTTTAGAACGGCTACAACAGTATATGTGCGGAAATGACTAATACAATAGGTGGCATAGACATAGTAGCCTCACAGGTCACTTGGCGCTCCAGAGACAGTAGGTAATTTTGAAGTGGCTGCCAAATGTCTCTAGGCCGAGCAGAGGGCGTTTGTAATACAGCATAGGTTTTACTGGTGGTATCACAACAGATCAGGCTGCTTAACCAAGCAGTAACGAGCGGGCAACATTTACTGTCCCAATGTAATGCAACCTTTCGCTTTGCCAGCAGCAAAGCAATAGCAGTGAACTTAACAAGATTCATATGTAACCTAATTATGAATCACATGTGCGATAATTTATTGTTAATCTGCGAAGCCAATGGCAACTTTCAAAAGTGAAACCGTGCTCCAAGGAGTGAAACTGAAACTCAAAGGCGTGACTTGAAGTTTCTGACATCAACCCCTGCTCAAATAGAAAGGCTCAGAATAAGTAAATTTTGTAGACAAGCAGAAAATGTATAAAATATGCTAGATCAGAGGGAATGCGCCTGACCCCTCCCTTAATACATGCATGCTGTGTATGGAAGGAGCAAGAAGCTTGCTAAGCCATTCATTCTCTTCTAATAGGTTTTGTGTAGCCCCGAGCAGAGTGCTCTCCTGTGCCACAACGGCATTCCTACTTCTATCCCTCTCTGAAATGTGATGCCTGCAGGCTACAGCACAGAGCCGCCACACCAAAGGGGGACCATGCCTACCAATCGATCGCCGACCTCGAATGTATACCCGCTCTCTCCCGTGACACCTGGGCTAACTAGGAAGAGAGCAAATGCCCGGGGTGGTGAATGACACTCTTGCCACATCAATGGGAAAAGCAAGTTTAGGGATACTGTAGAAACAGTATGACATCCCTTCCAAATCTGTTGGATCGTTTATGATACGCTCCGCTGAGATCCTTAACATAAGATTATACACATTTACTATAACATTCACATTATACAAATTTACTATAGCATTCACTAGTTTTACAGTGCTTCAACCCAAGTTACCTGCAATGGTAGAGCGCTCAATTTTTCTGGGTCCTTGCGTGACTATCTCACGCAGTCCAGGGTTTTGCTTTACATTCTGGGACTTCTAGTCTTGTTTATCACAATGGAAAAGCTTACACTACAAGTCCCAGAATTCAAAGCAAAAACAGAATGAACGCACTACTCCTACATAGTCCCAGAAAAATTGAGAGTTTTAAACAGCGCTCCGCGGAACTGCCGAAGGTTAACTATTGTGTTCTGGTTCAATAACGGGAGGCACACAAGATTGCAACACAACAGGAACAATACAATCAGCAAAGGGAGTGGCTCTGACTTCTTAAAATAGGAGTGGTTCCCACTCCAACTAAGCGCGACCCCAATCCTGACGGAGTCGGATGCATGCACACAAAGTACAATCCCTCAGGGACACAGTAAAAAATATAATTTTGGATCAGTTCATTTTCTGCATTCTGAATCTCACAATCAATTCCAAGAGAGAGGCAATCTTTTAGATACCGGTCATAAGTAGGAAAGTTCTGCAATGGGAGAGACATGAGTACTAGACAGACTACATAGAGTAAAAGCAGGGTGTAATAAAAAAGGCAGTCAAGGTGATGGGATGTTCTAGGTCATGATACACATTCCTTACGTCTACAGGCACGGGGATCTCAGAATTTTAACACACCCACGTCTCGGGTGGTAACGCTGAAATTCAAAGATGTGGTACAGTGACGGAACTAAGAACCGGACAAGCACTGGTGGAAAGCACCAGAGGGTATTTGACATACAGTCAAGCAGTCTGAAAGATAGTGTCTTACTGTATTAATCCAAGTTGGCAAGATATCTTGCACACAACGGACACTGGGTGGCTCAAGTATCTGGCAGGTAAAGCAAGTTGCGGTGTCCATTATCTAGCAGAATAATTAAACAGCCCAAAAAGGAGGTTCATAGCGTTGAAAGGCGAGGCTAAGTGTCCATGGAAAGAGCTGCACTGCGATGGGAGGCAGCCTCTGTCTTAGTTGTGTGATTATGGTGGGCTGAGAGCCCCCACCTACCCACCCATAGCCGCGAGCTGAAATTGTCTCAGGACCAGGAGCCTCTAACCGGTGAAAAGCATTTGCGGGTGAGGGTTGCTTGGAGCGACATGGGCGCGCTCCACCCTGTGCCTCACACCCTATTGTTGTGGAATCGGCATGGAGGGGGTTGTGAGGCAGCGTCGGCTGCCCTGAAAAGACCGGGATCGTAGTGTGTGCACGGAATAAAAGCCTAACAAAAGCAAGACGCGGGACCCTATTCTTAAGGCGTCCCGCATTGCAAACATAAATATATATATATATATATTTGTTAAATTAACCCGCATTTTAAAAAGAAGATGCGCTGGCGCCATTACGGATGTGCCGCACTATAAGAAAATAAAAACATACAATGTTAAAAGAAACAGCACGTTGTGTGATCTAAATATATATATTTTTTGCTAAATGAACCCGCATTTAAAAAAGACGTGCAGGGGCCATTACCAATGTGCCGCGTTGTAAGAAAAAAAACAATGTTAATACAGACAGCACGTCGTGCATGCTTCTGGAGATAAACAAAACAAGCACGGAATCGAAACGAAGAAGCGGGGGCGAGCGAGCGCGGCAGCCTGCTCAGCTGACCAGACGCTCGTGCGTCATGGCCTTTTCCCGGCATGTGTTTCCAATTATCGCGCCCGCGTCTGGGCACGATAATGGGAAACACATGTCTGCGGCGCGCGTAACCGCCCGAAAAAGGCCACGACGCACGAGCATCTGGTCAGCTTTTCAAACCCCCTTACATAAAGTCTTCGCCTAGCAGCGCTTGCGCGCTACTCGAGGCTCGACCTAAAAAGCAAGGCTCTACTCACTTCTCATTAATGATTTGCTTCCTCTAAAGCTTCCAACTAATGTGAGTGTATATATTTGTATGGCTACATAAGTGTCAGTGAGTAAATAGGCTGATGCATGTATCTCTGCATATAACATGAGCATTACTTTGTGAGCTTGTGTGTGTGTGCTTGTGTCAATGATTGTGCATGTGATTTTTATTGTTGGTCCATCCTTCCATGGGGAAAATAAGTGGCTCAAGGAATATCAGCTTGGAGAACCATCTTAGTCCCCATTTTGTTTCACTCATATATTTTATCTTAAACCCTGAACCCATTATTTCACCTATCCCAGAATTCAACCAGGGTCTAGCTAAAGACTCTGGGGGGCATATTAGCAAGACCCACGTTAAAATTATCGCCGTTTTAGCGGCAGGAAACGGGCGCTAAAACGTCGATAATGGGCTTGCTAATATGCGTTATAGAATTCCAATAGAAGCCCAGGTTAGATGTGCAGGACATCTAACCTGGGCTTCTATTGGAATTCCATAACGCATATTAGCAAGCCCATTATCGACGTTTTAGCGCCAGTTTCCTGCCGCTAAAACGGCGATAATTTTAACGTGGGTCTTGCTAATATGCCCCTTAGTTTCTGGGCATCCATCCCATCACTGGTCCTCTGACCCCAGAGGTTGAGGCTTTATTTCCACTGGGTTCTCCAAGCTTAGTGCTCTCTTACACTCTGATTCTCAGGGCTCTTAATCCCTTCCCTCTGTATTATGATAGATAGCCTGCCCCCCAGTTTTCAGCAAGCACACCCACAACACACTTCCTCAGGGTGCCATGTCCCTTACAACATCAGAAAAGCCTCCTGATTAAGCCAATCAGCGTTGTGCCTTGAGGCCTCCATATTGTTCCTCTTTTCAGGAATAGGCCAGTAACTTGAGCATGGTTGCACCTGATCCAGTCCTCCATAGTGCAAAATAGTGTGTAGCCACTAAAGCATCATCATCAAAACGCTAGAAGCAAGAGTTGGGCGAAGGCTTGTCAGTGTGACAAAGGAGGGTTTGGTGCACATATGTGAGGGAGTATTGCGACCCTGTGGCTTTTCTTTACTGTACTTATCATATGTATTTGGGGAATGCGCATTCATGGTATCTGTATTCAGGATCTTTTCATGAGTGAATTTTGAATTGCTGTTCTTGACCTGTATGTTTTGTGTATAAGTGAACCTTTGTCTGTCTATGTTTGCCTGTCCTGTTTGTGTTAGTGCAGATTGCCTGAAACTTGATGTGCTTCTGACAAAAGAGAAAAGGTACCGCTCAACTGATGGTGCTGCAGTCTTTCCTTGATAAAAAAAGAAAATCGCGATCTTCTGCTAGCTGTGTACTTTTTAGTGTATCTGTGGCCCATGTGAGTTCATTTGTGGACATCATCTGTAAATGCTGTAGGTTTTAGTTAGTATGTATGTGTTTATCTGTGTGGTGTGTGCGTGTGTTCCTGGGTTGAATGGACTGCCAAAGGCTCATTGTTGCTAATTTTGCTTGATATGATACATTTTAAATCAATGGGCCATCTCTGCCTTTGCCAGCTAACCACTCACACATCCATTCACCTACTCATCTCTGTATCTGTCTATAGATCCATCCATACATCTATATACCAACATGTTAATCAGTGTGCCCCGTCGATCTTGTGTCTAAATTTACATCCTCCTCCTAATACCAATCAATGTTTTCCTCTATTGCCTCGCCACACTTTTCTGATTCTCTCTCCACCTATATCTCCTTGTATTCCTCTCCCTGCACCAGCCCTACTCACATCTGGAGCTTGTTAGTTAACTTCTCAAACAACATATCTCTTTCGACAACGAGTTACATTGCTTCACATGTAAAACATAAAGTGAAGGTGCTGTGCTTACAGAAGCTTGCTATGGTGGGCGCTTTCTCATCAATTGAAAGTGATTGAATAAGGGAATAATTGATCACCTTTGGCAGTGGAAACTGATGTAAGATATGCATAGAATCGAATAATTACCACTGCCATGTGACTGACTCCTCCCAAGCTCTATAGGCCTTTAGGTAGCACCAGCCTGTGATAGAATTATCTTGATATCTTTGTACGTCAGTCGGTCTCTGCAAGGTGCTCTTTTTGATGATGGTATATTATGATGAGAAGAGGGGATATCGGCCACTCTAAGGAAAGTTATCAGTCAGAAATAGGAATGGGAAAATTTAAGCTGCCCAAAGATTAAATAGGTGGAATTTGTTCTGCATTCGTTTTTTACGAAAAACTTCGAATTTTTAGCTCATTCGCTATTAATATTCAGCCTGAGAAATACTCCTGAAGTTATTTTATTTGTCTCAAAACGAACTAATTATTACCATTAAAGTTAAGTTTAAAAGAAAATCACTAGAGAAATATTGATTCTTTCAAAAAAACATTGAATAATTGTTTATTTAGGAAAAAAAGACAGTTTATCGCAAAATGGATTGACGTTCAAACTGAAATGCAGTGGAAAAAAAGGCCCTGATTTGTAATATAGAGATTTTACGATTTTTCAGACTGTCAAAATAATTTATAATTTGCAAAAAGAGATGAGGAAGAGCGAAGACATTCAGATGTTGACTCAGTTAAAAAAAAGGAAAATTGAAGAGCCTGACAGCCACAGGCCAGTCACTCATAATTCAGTAAAGGTGATCGATTTCAGCCCTCACTTGTGGGAGGGAGGTCATTATAGACTTGCGATGTCTGTAGTCAATTATTTGGACCAGCAAGGGGAGTGGATCAATGCATATTCCTATTATAAGGGAAAGACTGTTTACACCATTTCACATGGGAAAACAAAATAAGAGACATATATATATAACCCGCTTTGCATCGCTCTTGCACCACGTTGCGTAGTGCAATGCAGTGCAATTCGCTGCGTTGCATTACTCTGAGTAAGGGAGGCGTTCCTTGGGTGTTGCATGGGTGTTCCCACACAACTCCCATGATTCTTGATGCATTTCCAGATTTACCAAACATGGTAAACCTGGGAATGCACCAAAAAGATACGCCTCACCAGGAGAGGCGTAGCAAGGAGAAATATCTTTATTGTTTCTTGTTACTGCATTCTGCAGCACACATAGATATAGGAATACACCTCTAAGGATTGTTGTTGTGTAGGAATGTGTCCCCTCCTGCCCAAAAACAATCCTGCATGCTTTGGGGCTAGGTAGCCCATTGTGCGCCAGCTCAGGGGGAAAAGATAGGATGCACGGTATGCCCTAAATATGGTGCATTCCTTACCTTTTCCAGTGATGCAGTGCAGCAAAGCACAGCAAGGTGACTTGCTGGCCTGCACTGCACCACTTTGCCATAAATATGACCCTATGTTCTTTGAGGGCAGTCATGCTTGAGAACTGGGTTCATTGGGAAAGGCAGAAAGGAGAAAATCTGGCTAATCAGATGACCTGATAGAAAAGGCAAACAAATCATTTTGAGCAAACAATTAGTTCTAGAGCTCATCCATGTATCACACCTTCAGTTGTGTTATACTAAAGCCAATATGAACATTTTCAAAAGAAAAAAAATAAGATCATGGAATGACACTTGGAATGGGAGAGCCAGCATGATATAAGGAACTGCCAACGCACGCTCAATGATGGGTGTCCATGGACTAGCTGCAGAACTGGAGATAGGAATAGTGATTTAAATTGACAAGCATTGACAAAGCCAATTGTTCTGCCCTTTTTATAAGCTAACTGTAGGAGAGTA
>CAWUFW010026833.1:0-30564 GCA_963921515.1 Calotriton arnoldi
CCTATATCCACTTAACTTTCAACATTTTGTCCCTCGTAAATTCTGTCCTCGATATTCTTGTATGTCGATATTTCTTCATGTCAATATTCACTAATACAATCATAAATGCTGAAGACCTGCAGAATGGATCGATTGTTCCATCTTCATCACCTGTTCATCATCTGTTGTGGTGACCTTGTATTGATTATATTGATTAGAGGCATGAATCAGATAAAAGTGGAGGACAAACATCCTTTACACTTTTCTAAGTATATCCCGGAGCACATGCAGGGATCGTGAGTCTTCACAAGACTTGATTTACAACATGCTTGGAAAGAAGTTTCTGTAGCAAATTTGGCACTTTGAAGATCATGTGATGCTTTTTGGGTTGTGAAATACTTGAACAATTTATTGTATTTTATGGATTACATTTTCTTTGACATTTGGCTCAGTTTGTATTACTTTATTTGGATGATATTTTGGTGGTGTTAAATATTATTGCAGAACGCCAAGAACAAGCTTTTGCCATCAGTTAATTATTCGTTTTGCAGATGGAACCTATGATATCACTTGTGTCTTGAAAAAAGAAAGTATGAAGACACGATTTTGTTGGAGTGAACATGCTAATAAACCGTTATATGCGCTTAAATAGAGGTTTACCCAGGAAGCAATTTTATGTTACCCTAATATCTCACAGGAATGAAGTGTGGAAACAGACACCCCCGAAATAGCATTTGGCGTTGCATAGTTTTAAATTCTTGTGATGATGGATAAGAACATTCTATCATTTATTTATCCCATGTTTTGGCAGAATAGGAATGGAATTATTCGATACTTGAAGGGGAAGTTGGCTTCACTAAATGGAGACATCTGTTGATTGGCACTAAAGAACCATTTGAAGTTTGAACAGATTATCAGAATTTACAGTACTTGAGAAATATTCAATGTAAGAATATGTCTCAAGCTAGATGGGCACCTTTTTGCACAGCTTGATTTTATGGTCAGTTATGTTTATGTTTATGGATTTTGTAGAGCGCATAGCTGCCCATGGGCCTCCCAGCGCTGCGGAACAGGAGTAAGTGCGGATGCCTCTCAGCCTGGGAATAGCCAGGGCTTTAGTTTCTTTCTGAAAGTTCGTTCCTCCGTGGTCACTCTTAGCTCTAATGGCATTGAGTTCCATAATTTCGGTGCCAGATGTGAGAAGGATCTTCCCCCCCATCTGGCTCTCCTTATTCTGGTTGTTGTGGCAAGATGTTCCGAGGAGGATCTCAGAGTTCTGTCTGGTATGTATGGAGTGATCAAGGTTTTCAGTAGTGTTGGGCCTTTTCCCTTAAGGGCCCTATGTGCTATACATAGCTCTTTAAACTTGATCCTTGCATGCACGGGCAGCCAGTGTAATTATTTCAGAGCTGACTTAGTGGATTCATGCCGAGGAATTTTTCGGAGAAGTCTGACTGCCGCGTTTTGTACCACCTGCAGTCTGTTAAGAACATATTTAGGTGACCCCAGGAAGAGAATGTTCCCATAGTCCAGGCGGGACACCACCAGTGCCTGAACCACGGTTCTCTGTGCTTTCTCTGGGATGAGGTCCAAGATTTTTCGGAGCATCCTCAGGATTCCGAAACAGGTGGCCGCAAGTTTGCTGGCTTGAGTCTCCATTGTGAGGTGGTAATCTAACCATACTCCCAGGTTTTTTATGGAGTTTTTATGTCCTGGTGGGTGCCCTAGTTCTTCTGGCCAGTTCACGGAAATTTGAGGATTTATTTTGTTGCCCAAAAACATAAGTTCAGTCTTGTCCCCATTAAGTTTTAGCCTGCTGTAGGTCATCCAGCTGGCTATTTTTTCCATGCACGGGGCTACCGAGTTGTTTATTGATTCGGCATCCTTTGCAACAGAAATTACCAGTTGGGTGTCATCTGCATAGGTAATTATTGACAGTCCAAATTCCTGGACAATGTCAGCCAATGGCTGCATATATAGGTTAAACAGTGTGGGGCTCAGGGAAGAGCCCTGGGGAACCCCACATGTGAGTTATCTGATAGCAATCCTCCTTCGGTGGTTTGGAAGGACCGGTCATTCAAAAAAGATACGATCCATTTTAGGGCCTGACCTTGAATCCCTGCCCTTTCAAGCCTGGTTGCGAGCGTCGTATGGTCCACAGTATCGAACGCTGCGCTCAGGTCTAGCAGAAGGATAGCGGCCTCGCCCCCCAGGTCTAGAATGCCCTTCAATTTTTTTGTTACCAGCAGTGGGGCGGATTCTGTACTATTTGTGGGTCTAAAGCCCATTTGGGTCGGATGGAAGTTACAGGAACATATTTGCTGATGTGGTCATTATCCCGAGGGAGCATTCACATATGATGACCCCCTGACTCTACTTTAAATGGTGGTTGAAATTGTGTAGTCCTTTTCAGACGAGGTGTAGATGTCACAAGAACAGATTGTTGACAAAGGACAGGGTTTTGAACGTATGTGGTTCGGAAATGGCACCTACAACAAGTGTGCGTGTTCTTGGGTTTGTATGTGTGTAAGAAGGTGCTAGCAGGAGGGGGAAACACCCTGAACCCCCTAATTCATAGACCAGAGGTCACACAAAATTGCTGCAAGCCTGTGCACACGTCAAAGTCGAGTGCAGAGTAAGTACTCCTTATCTTAAAAATCTATGATGGAACATTCAATGTACAAAAAATGAGAATAAAAACACAACAAACAATCTTGAGTATTATGTGTTTCTTTTACTCCTGAATGGTTGCCCAGCCAACACGTGTTTCGTCTGGGGAAGTACCCCAAGACTTCTTCAGGGCTGAAAGGATATACAATAGAACATTGTCAAAGCCAAAGTGAACCCGCAAGGGTCATATAAATCTGTGCAAGGCAACCAAGGTGGGTAAGTGAGCACCCTTAGTGACATAATCAACCTGTGTATACCGGAAGCTACACATATATGTGTCCAGTGTTAGACCCCGGTGGTGGGTCACAGTTGTGTTGGTGAACAGAAGTGAAGAAATTCTGGTACATAGCATATGAACAGTGGCATCGGAGGTGTGTGGTGATAGGAGATAGGGATGAGGAGAAAATAGATTTGAGAGAGGATGCAGCGAGGGAGAGAGGGAAATGTGAGGAAGAGAGAGAAGAAAAGAGAGGGGAGAAAGATCTGTCAGAGATGACTCATGGGAAGGTTTCCATGAAGGGTATACATGGAAGGGAAAAAGGAAAGCGCAGAGGGCAAAAGTGACGAATGCGCAGTGGGGGACTCACGCACAGGTCGGGCCCAATGCATCCTCTCTCAAATCTATTTTCTCCTCATCCCTATCTCCTATCACCACACACCTCCGATGTCACAACTGTGACCCACCACCGGGGTCTAACACTGGACACATATATGTGTAGCTTCCGGTATACACAGGTTGATATGTCACTAAGGGTGCTCACTTGCCCACCTTGGTCGCTTTGCACAGATTTATATGACCCTTGCGGGTTCACTTTGGCTTAGATAATGTTCTATTGTATATACTTTCGGCCCTGAAGAAGTCTTGGGGTACTTCCCCAGATGAAACACGTGTTGGCTAGGGAACCGTTCAGGAGTAAAAGAAGAATAATACTCAAGATTGTTCGTCGTGTTTTTATTCTCATTTTTTGTACATTGAATGTTCCATCATAGATTCTTAAGATAAGGAGTACTTACTCTGCACTTGACTTTGACGTGTGCAAAGGCTTGCAGCAAAGAACAGATTGTTCCAAGAGAGTTAGATGTCCCTCATCCAAAGACTCCTCTACTTCACTAAAATGAGTTGGATTTTAGTCAAACTATCCTTGTTCCTAAAAAGGGATTACAAATGAGCGCAAATGAAGATGTATCACGATCCATAAATTTCTGGTCCTAGAGGAGTTAAGACTACTCTAGATTTGGCTCTATGATCCTTCTGGTGATTGACGGTTCATTCTGGAGTTTAGACATATGTCCTTTCATATCCAGGTTGTGCTCAGCATAAATCTTTACATTCTAAACCATTTTATGTTTATAACCAACACCAGTTGCTCCTGACCCCTATAACAGGATTTGTACAGACTTGATAAGGATATTCTATTTTCTTAAAGATGTTCTGAGGTAATAGCTACTTTAAAAAAAAAAAATGCCCCATTGTCGTCCTTTGCCCAAATTATCAACAACTGAAAATATGACTCAATGTCTATTGACTGATATTTTCTGACTCCATAAATTGCCTGTGAGAAGCTGGCTTGGTATATGATGTCCACTAATGTAAGTGGGCACCTTGCAACAGTCCAGACAAGCCTTATGGTGATTTAGGAGGTCTCAGACAACCTTAGAAAGCTATCCAAGTGGTAGCTGTGGAAAGCAGCCTTCAGGCTTAGTCTTGAAGGAGTGTAAACCAGCTTCTTTTACCAGAATGCAATCTTATAGTATAGATTAAATGAAAAAGAACCACACATAGTATTTAGAAAACTATGTATTTATTATATAGCACACTCTAGTATGTTACAGTATCTCCTACACAGAGATAGACACAAAGCATACAATACTTTAGCAAAGAAATCACAGTAAATAGCACTACTGCACGGTGGGCCCCGGGGAGGACCAAACCACATACTAAGAAAGTGGTATAAGAACCACGACTCGAGTCAGGCAAATTTTTGAGAGGACGTAGAATTGCGGGGTACCCACTTAACCACCCAAGGTAAGTAGATAGGCATCCCACGGAGAGCGTGTGCAGTGTGTGAACACGACCGCGTACTCCGTACAAGTCTAAGTGCAAGTCGCCATTGGAATTTTAAAGATTAGGGACCCTTCCTAGTGGACTGAAGAAACCCAGTGAAAGACAGAAGGTTGGAGAGACACCCAACCCGTGGATACTGTGGTACCCAAGTTACCTATCCCAGGGAAGCTGGGTGCATAGGTGTGAAGTGGCGTCGAAAACCGCCGTCAAACCCAATGGAGGACTTCAGGAAATTGCCGCTGCTGGAAGAGGAGAAAGTGTCCGGTGGAATACAAATGTGGATTCTTGACGAGGAGTACTTGAAAGCAGAGGGGACAGAGTATATGTCACTCAGGGGTGACCAGGAGACTTGGAAGGCGAATGCCCTCCGATGTTGGGTGCTTCAGGAAGGATGACAGTGACCTTGACTCTGCAGCTGCAAGGACCAGGCGATGCTGAGAATGACCAGGACCCGGATACAAGCTGTCCCATGAAGGATGTCAAGTGCTGAGGGGTCGGTGTCTGGCTGGAGCACCAACAAGCCTTGGCAAATGCAACCCACACAGGAAGTCAAGAATGTGCATGGTTGGGACCAGTAAGGTCCAGGAGACTCACCACAAGCAGGGGAGTTAGGACAGGCCCAGAGCAATCAGGGGAAAACCAACACCTGTGTTGCAGAGCCCACGGAGTCCAGAGGAGCTCAGGATCTGCAGACCAGTCATCTTCGTTGCGGTGCCTGCGAATGCAGGGGTGTGACTCGTTCACTCCAAGGGAGATTACTTCGGTTGTCCTTGGTGCTTCACAGGCCTTGGAAGGTTCCTGTATGATGTAAAGGCACAGACGATGCAGCAGACTGGAACGGAGACAAAGTCAGGCCCAAACGAGGTCCAGCGAAGTCCAGAATGCCCAGACGGTGAAGTGCAGTGGTTTCAGTTCTGAATCTTATCCCACGACGAATCTAGGGACCTACAACCAGGTAAGCCCTTAAGTACCCTAAGGAAAGGGTTGGGAAGATTCAGGGGGGAGGTCACTCCCATGTCCTTTGTCCAGTTTCACGCCAGAGCGGGAGCTAGGACCGGTTTGAACTGGACTAAACACAGGGACACCAAATGTGCCCCTCATGCAGACTTTCAGGCACTGGCAAGCGCACCCACCCAGCCCTAATACACAAAATCCTGTCTGGGAGGTGGTCACACCTCCCTGTGACAGGATGCCTCTTGTTCTGCTTTCTCCTGGTCGAGCTTGGCTCAGCAGCAGGAGGGCAGAAATGTGTCTCTGGTCGGCAGCAACCATTTTGTGCTGTCTGGGACTAGAAGGCTGGTACTGGGAACACTGAGAGCCTAACAGAGGGCTTTCCTGGTGCTTGGAATCATACCTCCCACACCATTTTTGGTGTGGAGGTATGATTCCAACATGTTTTCTTGGAATCATACCTCCCACACTGTTTACTGTGTGGGGGTATGATTCTAACATGTTTAATATCAAACTTGATAGGATACATTGCAGCCGTTTTCGAGATGGTCATCGCACGATTACGCGATGCACCTCTATATAGTATATGGCTGCTTCACTGACAACCCGGGAGAATGGACTCCGTGGGCTGCAGGGGTGTCCTGCTCTTGCAGGGGCACCCTCTTACTTAAAAACAAGCACCCTGCCCTCAGGATTATAAATGCCTGCTATAGGGGTGACTTATATGTTTTAAGTGCCGTGACCCTTAGATATAGTAAACCTATATCTAAAGTAAGTGGTGCATGCACCTACTTACACAGGCTGCAATGGCAGACCTGTAGAACCATGTTAAATGGTCTCTCATGGGTGGCATAATGTATGCTCAGCCCATGGGAGGCCTCTGGGGTACCTATGCCCTGGGCACATTGGTACCATATACTAGGGACTGACAAGGGTACCCCAGTATCCAATTTGGGATGCACCTAGGTACTGAACACAACCGTTTAGGGAGAAAGCAGATAGACTGGGGTCTATAGACTAGTCAAAAACAGCATCACTTCAAGCAGATAGTAGGGGTAACCATAAGAAGCAGATCCTACTTTCCTACATTGCCTCATTCAATTATTTCCAGTTTTAGGGAATGAGTACCTTTTACACCTTTGGCGAACATCATGTAAAGCAGACAAGATCTCTCTTCTGGTTACCATCCTCAATCAAATGAGCGAATGTAAGAAACAACTCAAAGTCTTCTGCAATATCTGTGATACCGCTGTAATGTTACCCAGGTTATATTGGCCTCCTGCTTGTCAGCTGCAGAAGCTTTTAGAACAGTGCAACACATAATGCTGTTATGGTTTCGCATTTGTTCCCTATGCAAGAATTCGATACGTAAGGTTTTCCTTTCTTTGTGTTGATCCTTTGGTTCCTGCAACCATAGATTATTTGAATCAGTTACAGAAGCATGGGCAGTTTGCAAAACTCAAAGATCATTTTGAAGGAATATCTTGACGAATCGAGTTCAAGTTCTGCCTCTTTTTCTCCCGGAAAGGAGTGGTTGTCTTCTCACTTTATGCCTGTGTACTTTGATAGTTAACTTTCAACTACGATTTTATGGTCCTTTTGCAATAATTTACCAGATGCATCCTGTGGCCTTTTTTAATGAAATTAAGTCATACTTGGAAGATTCAGCCTGTGTTTCATTCCTCTCAAATGAAGCAACATGTTCCTGACCCAGATCTTGGGCCTCTGTCTGACACTTCTCCAGAATATAAGGTTCAATTAATTTGTGATTCTTGGCAATTTCATGTTTCACTCTGTTGGAGTGAAAGGGGTGAACAACGAGGACTCACCTGATGAATTGCCCTGGTCTACGGCCGGCGCTGACCCTGAAATAAACCAAAAGCCCTTTTTGCTTTTTCAGGCTTTCGGGAAAAAGTCACAACAAAAGAAGGACAAGGTCAGGCATGGCATGAGAGGGGAACCAGAAGTCCTGCCTGATTGGTAAAGCAAATCAGAAGGAGGAGGAGTCTCTATCTAATACGGGGCATCAACGGCTCTTTAATTCCAGCTCAGGAGACCAAAAGGGTGTGGCTGCTGAGGATTATACAGCGACAAGAGAAAGTACTGCACTGGATGACCTTTACAGAGCCGAGGAGAGCTGAGGCACTGACGGGAGGATCTCTGCATGGCAGGAGGGTCGCCGGCAGGACGCTTCGCCCAGCCACGCTTTGTCACGTGGTCGCTAGAGTCATTGTCGACATCTTTAAGTTAGCAGTCAAGACTGCCAAGCCAGGTCTTCCTTCTGTTTGCTTTGTTTGCCCTAAGTTGGCAGGGTATTCCCAGACGTGGGTCCCTTGCTCACTTTGCCACTGGATTCAAGCTAGCCTGGCTGATGAAGGGTGTTACCCAGAAACCGGTCACAACACACGTTGAAGAGGGGGGACAGGGAGCCTAATTGGAAATAGTAGGTCCAGTACCAATGCTCCCAAAGACTAGCGTTATACTCACTGAGGGGTACCTGTTCCTAAAGAAAAGAAGACAGGCCAACCTATTCTGGTTGGGGAAAGTGTTAGGGTGTTCTCTCACTAGAGTTGGGTAGAAGTCAAGGTGGGGGAATTCCTCCTTTTTAACTTAGTGCCCTCACACACCCTTGCGAGTGTCATGCTTCATCATCGGGCGTTGCGCCTCGTGGGGGTGGCGCTGCTGTCCTCCACGGGCCCCGCGAGAGGGCTCTTTATCGGAGATCTTTTAAAGGAGACGCTGCAGTTGTGCATGTGGGTGTGTGGGCCTGGAGAAGTAAGTGAGTGAGTTAAAATTACCCTCGCGGTACCCAGAACCTAATTTTATTCAGGGGTCCGGAAGTTAAGGTTAAAAGATGTAAAGGATATGGAGAACCTCCTTAGAACAAATACGGAGGAGGAGTGAGTATTTTACCGCTGCTCTCACAGCCCATGGTCCTATAGCCTATGGTGTGTTTGCAGCGCGTTGTGTCACTTTTACACAACATAGATCCTGATGGTTTCTCTTACGTCGACGACATTTATTTGACTGATGAAGAATTGATACCACATCTGGTGCGTGTTGACACATCATTTTGTCGTTTGCAGACTTAGGGTACAAATTTAATTGTGCTAAGTCTCATATCGCCTATTTGGCTGTTCTCTTTTTTGGTTACAAACTCAACAATGAAGGGAGGGGATTGGCCCCCCACTTTCTGAAGAAATGTGCTCAGTTACAGCCTCCTTCTACTCCTAAGAAGTTACAATCTTTGCTGTTTTTTTTTAATTTCGGGAGGACCTACATTCCTGATTATGCTCAGCATATCAGACCACTTTACGCATTGATACAACCCTCTTTTATCGTCTTCCAGCTGGCTTCCGGAACATACAGACATTTTTCGGTCTTTGCAGTCTGATCTGCTTGCGAGCAACTTCTTGTTAACTCGTGACAACACAACTAACTTAGTCATACAGATTGTATTGGGTACAGTGGGTTTCACTTACCTGACATTCAATGAGAGAGATACGGTCCCCATTGCCTACAAATCGCATTTGTACACATCAGCAGAGATGCGTTTTTCCCCCATTGAGAAAATTCTTACAGCAGTACAGATGGCGATCCTGAAGGAGCGCTCTTTGACTCAGGGGAAACGCATTCTTATGGTATCACCTGTGCCTACTCTAGAGGCGGTCACAAAGGCGGACGTACCGAATTCTAAAGCCTCACACCTGCGTTGGATTCAGTGGGCAAGTTCTTTGACATGGGCTGATGTCACTTTTATCTTTGACCCATCCTTGCAGACGCAGGAGTTTTAACAGTATGAACAGGTTCAAGCTGCGTCACAGTTTTTGCTTCCTCTTGACCAATACAAATGTATAGTTTATACCAACGGATCTGCACAGCCGGACGTTGGTTCCAAACATGCTTACTCTGGCCCCCTGTGCTATTGTGGCGGGCTCTATGGTTGACGGTGAGTGCACGGCTCAGTTGGCTGAGCTGCGGGCTCTAGTATTGGCTCTCGAATTCGTTGATCCTGATGTACCTACAGTTATAGTGTGCAATTCTTTTTATTGTGTACAGTCCTTTAATGACAATCTATTGTTTTGGTCTCAAAACGATTATCTGGACTCTAAAGGTAGCGCAATCAAGCATAAGACGCTTTGGGTTTGAGTAGCAGCTCTTAAAGAAAGCTTGCCGCTCACACATGTTATACATACTCTTATCCATCAGTGTGTGGGAGCACATTCTGTCGGTAATTCTTTGGCTGATGAGGCAGCCAAATCTGCAGTTGCCACGTGTTCAGTAGCAGCAGTTACAAGGCCCATGACTAAAATTGGTAATGAAATTCTGGCGGCTATAGCTGCTACGAGGGATGGGAAGGCATTCCCGCAAGGTTTCCCTTCTAAGTATTCTTATCATTTATCACCGGAACAAATTTCCTTTGCTTCCATTCTTCAGGCTTTCTTTGATCGTTGCCGCGCACGAAGGCATGGCATATGCACATGCTGGAGTTTCAGCGATGGTGTCTCTTTTGCAGCAGCGTTATTGGTGGCATGGTCTATATAGACAGACATGTAATTATGTACTTTCTTGTGACATTTGTCAACAGATTAAAACATCCACCTCACACGCAGATATACATCTCAAATCAACCATTTGGACGAATTTATCTTGATCACTGCGGTCCTTTGACGTCCGACACTGCCTATAAACATATTCTGGTTGCAGTGGATTCGTGCACTAGATTCCTTTGGGTTTGGCCACAACGTAGTGCTAACGCTCGAAATGTCATTAGAGATTTCCGTGTCTTTATCGGAACATTTACTTGTGGTACCTTCCATTCTGACCAGGGTCCTGCGTTCGCCTTTAAGGTTTACAAGGATGCAATGAGGTCGCTATTGCAATTTTTATCTCCATACAGGCCTGAGGGCAATTCTATAGTGGAGCGAATGAACCGTGACTTAAAGCAATGTTTGACAGCTAGAGTCTTAGGTACTGGCAGGGGTTGGCTGACTCATTTATATGGGGTTCAACATGCACAAAATAATCTCCCGAGAAGATCTCTGGGTGGGCTGACCCTATACGAAATGCTCTTTGGCATCAAAATGTTTGTGCCAGACCTTGATGGTAAAGACGTTGTGGTGGCTGCTGCAACATTTGACGTAGAAAACCATTGTGGTATGTTACAGGATCTACAAAAGACTCAAGATACCCTTGCTAAAGCTGAGTTGCACTCGTCCGAAGACACAGCGGTGCTGATCCCAGTCACAGGCTGGCTTCCTAAAGTTGGAGATCTGGTCCGGGAGAAGATAGAGAACAAAAAAGAATTTGGTCCCTCCTACCGTGAACCAGTCCCAGTTCTTGGTTTGAAGGGCACACAAACTGTGATTTTGCCTCCGCTACCTGGTCGCAAGGAAAATCACTACATTTCCATTGAACATGTCAAGTTGCACCATTTGGCCGATACTGAATAGTATACCCAAAACTGTCCTGCGGAGAGATGTTTCACTTCCTGTGAGGTCTCCGACGGCGACTACTGTACACCAGGAGCGTGAAGTGGAAACCTCAATTGATATGCTGCCTTTTTGTCCTCATCTTCAACAGCTACACCTCGAATGTATGACTCGCCGTCTATGGAGCTTACTGTGGACATTCCTACACGTGCGCTCCAATCATCTTTTAATGCTGACCGACCACCTTTGTATCGACTAGGAACTGTTGGTTATTACATGGACAGAGACAACTTTTCTTTACCTTCATTGTCTTCTTCATCAAATTCTAGTACGGAGGAATCCCCCAGTCGATTTTTCATTTTCTTTTCCTGGTTTCGCAGAACTTATCTGGTTCCTCCTTGGAGCTACATTTGGATGGTACTTACAATGGTGTTTCTCTTCATGTGGATTGGATTTGTGACTGTCTTTTTCCTTTTGATTAATGGTCATTACTTACGTGAACGCTCTGATGTACATTTGGTTGATGGTGTTTTGGCCCCACACACATCATCTCATATAATGAAAAGGGATCAATCCCATGTTAACATTTCTGCTGTGCCAGTAGTAGATGGCATTGTTTGAGATAAAGTTCAATACCAAATATACGGCCCGACGGAGACGATTCGAATGCCATACGTCCTTTGTGTCTAATTAGGTAACGTCATCACTCCTGGACTGCATTCCGACGACTCGGATGTTAATGCAGTACATTCGTAATTTTCAGATTTAAAATATTACACTGCTTTTGAAACTGAGGATTTGTATTTGAGTTCTGCCAATAATGCTGATTTATTCTGTTTCCAACATTGTGGTCATCATTTTTTACATAAATCAAATACAGTCTGTAATCAGGTTAATTATACACAATGGGAACATTGTCCTGCCCCATTTCAAGGTAGTTCGCTGACACTGAAAAATAAATTTGTCTACTTTTAGGGTTGTAATCTATCGGACCCAAGATCCTAATATTATAAATTGAGTGCTCAAAAATTGGTATATTCTTCAGTTTTCATAACTGATTATTGGAAAGACATGACTGATTTGAAATCAATATGGGGTACCAAAAATTGGCAGGTGCAGGGAACTGAATCATTGCATCGTGTGTGTTTGATACAGTCACGGCTGTTGTTCTTGAATCAGACAGTGCAGCAAACTACATGTTTTGGTTTGGCTGCTGCTAAGAATTTAGATTTTCCCTAATTTCCGTCATTAGCAGCTTATGACGGCTGGCGGTTATATACAAATTATTCTATAGAGGACTTACAAGGTATAGTCCACAATGGTACCCTCAATTCATCCACTATTGCTCCCTTGGGATGGTTAATTTGGCCGCTCAGTAATAATGCTTGCCAGTTGTGTTTTTCAAATTCAACAGGGGGTTACACTCAGTAGGCCTGACCCTCGCTTTCCACAAACACACACAGTTACTACATATTCTGTGGGTAAATTGTGTCAACAGTGGTTGGGACAGTCATTGTTATCATTTGTGAAACAACATCTCTCACGTTTAAATGGAGACATTGATCGGGCAGATTTCCTTTTAGGTCCATGGTCTCCTTGTCTAAAACTTTTTGCATATGCAGCATATAATGAAATCTGGAAGCTGTCCCAAATGGAAGCAGTTTTCAGGTTGCGACAACTAGATCAAGACAACTTGCATAAAGTTTTGGATGTGGTAGACAACAGCATTAATACTTTGTCTTCTCATATTTACACTTTGGACAATATTGGTTTTTTTGTTATTGACATTGTGCAGAATGATGTATCTGTTTTGTATCATGGTCAAAAGCAGTTGCGTTCTGTGATGCAATTTGGCTGGACTTTGCAAACATTGAGAAATGGGAAAGTGCCTTGCTATTATTTGAACACAACTACCCAGTTTTTACCTTTTAATTTGAACGATAAACAAAATCTTATGTCAATGAAAGATTCCACATACACCTTGTTACATATTGAGAAGTTGGAACAACTACCATTTTCAATAGCAATGACCGATTCCTTGGTATGGTTAATACATGGGGTTATTTCTTTGCCCATTTCCCATTTTCAATTTAGTGCATGTATGAAACATTATCCTATCGGGAGATTTGAACCCCTGGGTAGTACTTTTATGCACGAAATGTGGTCTTTACCGTTTACCTTTCGCTGTCTATGTGAGGATAAAGAGGTTTTCCTGACAGGGGAGGACTGTAATTCTACAGTGGGACACACATTAGTGTGTACACAAGTTCAACTTCACAGTGCTTGCAACATATCGGCGCCCAATTTGGCCTGTTTTCTAAAAGGAAAGCCAGTTCCCTCAATAATTCCCACGCTCACATTGCTTTCTAACGGTGGTTATCTTATCCTAAATAACCACAACTGCTGCGGGTTACGGGCAGACATTCTGTATATAGTAACGGTTTCCGAAAGAGTTACTTGTTGCACCAATGTTCTTTATCCACCCCCGCATGGGATTGGAGATAGCTCTCTGTGGCCTTCCATTCCCACTTTGAAAACAGAATTCAATAAACTAAGCAGACTCAAGGAGCTATTGTTTCAATAAGAAGTCGCTCTTTTTGTTTTGGACTGTGCCCGTGGTGACCAGCAGCCGGAGGACGCCTTGCTGTGCTGAGAGGACTTCAGCCCCCAGGGAGCACCAGTTACTGCACAGCTGCCGCGAGTGAGGGGGAGGCGTGGTCATCGCGCATATAGCGCTGCCTCTACCCCAGCGGCGTGGAGATTTTGTTTTGGACTGTGCCCGTAGTGACCAGCAGCCGGAGGACGCCTTGCTGTGCTGAGAGGACTTCAGCCCCCAGGGAGCACCAGTTACTGCACAGCTGCCACGAGTGAAGGGGAGGCGTGGTCATCGCGCATATAGCGCTGCCTCTACCCCCGCGGTGTGGAGATTTTGTTTTGGACTGTGTCCGTAGTGACCAGCAGCCGGAGGGCGCCTTGCTGTGCTGAGAGGACTTCAGCCCCCAGGGAGCACCAGTTACTGCACAGCTGCCACGAGTGAAGGGGAGGCGTGGTCATCGCGCATATAGCGCTGCCTCTACCCCCGCGGCGTGGAGATTTTGTTTTGGACTGTGTCCGTAGTGACCAGCAGCCGGAGGACGCCTTGCTGTGCTGAGAGGACTTCAGCCCCCAGGGAGCACCAGTTACTGCACAGCTGCCACGAGTGAGGGGGAGGCGTGGTCATCGCGCATATAGCGCTGACTCTAACCCCGCTGCGAGGGACGACGCCCGGACGAAGCCCAGACTAAGGGCGGACCTGTTTGAGCCCATTAGATCCAGGTAGAGACTGGGGCTGGTCCACCCCCTTTAACATTAACTACCTGGAAGCATTGCTCTGGACATAACATCATTGTCATTGTTTTCATATTTAGCCTTACTTAGCCCAAAATGACCAAACGGAAGGTGGGGGTGGGTTCCGGAGTTGTAGGGCCGCTAGACGCGTTCCTTTTGAGAGCTGAATCCGCTTTGATTCATGAGATCCAGCTGACTGAACGCAAACTATCGTTTGAACCCCCACTGCCAATGGTTAATGCCGGGTTGATACCTCTTTCTGAGGGCATTGCTACCATCGAAGCAGCCCCATCGATTAGCCAGGCCCTAACGTCATCAACAAATCCATTGTTCCCCGGTACGGAGGTTATAGTTCAAACATCCGACACTCCTAGGGTACACACAAGGAGTCAAAAATCCAGCCAGGATTGTGATGTGGAAC
This sequence comes from Calotriton arnoldi, assembly GCA_963921515.1. Lineage (NCBI taxonomy): Eukaryota > Metazoa > Chordata > Amphibia > Caudata > Salamandridae > Calotriton > Calotriton arnoldi. The sequence continues at coordinate 14,846 of CAWUFW010026833.1, forward strand.
CACCATCTAAGAAGAGGAAATCGAGGGGCCCTATAAAACACGCCCAGCAGGCTCCTAGAGTTAGGAAAAGTAAGGTGGGTGGAAACGGGTGTACAGGTCGAGTAAACAACACTGTTAGCTCTAGATTCGATTGTCCAACCCCGCTTGTCACTGTAACCACTGATCCATCTATAGGTTCTTTTGAGGTCGATCTCATTTCCCGGGTTGAAAGCAAGCTACAAGTCCTGATGACCCCGCTCTTTGATAAAATGTCACTAATAGAAGACAGGTTGACTAAAATTGAACAGATTATTTCGACTGCCTTGCAAATTAAATCTAATACTAATGCTCAATTGTGTGGAGGTATAGTTCCTCAGGTGGTGAGTAGTATACATGTGGGGGAATCAAGTAATATTGCACAATGCCACTCCCCCTTAGCTTTGGTAGCTCCTACGATCACCCAACCTATGCATCCGAGCAGTAGGGGTGTATGTTCCACTTCTACGCTGCCTGTTGAGGATCCGTACAAGCAGACTCTGCATGAAAAAGGCACTAGTAATGCTAAAGCCCATATGTCTCTACACCTTCCCCCAGAGGCAACACCTTATACTGTTGTCCTGGGCAATGTACCAATTATTCAATCTGCAACACAGGAACATTGGTCCGCTTTAAGAAATAAGGCTCTACATCTGCTAATCTCCAGGATAGGTATTAGAAATGATCTTTTCACTAATTTTAAAATGGTTCGACGAATCCCATGGATTGGCAGCTCACCCAAGACCCTAAAAGGGGACTGTGTGGTGCTAAGTTTTGGGTCCCCTGGGTTGGTGAAACACATTTTGGATAGGGCTAGAAATCGCCAAATAAGGTCGGACGAGATAAACATTCTCCCTTTGGGTTTTTTTTACCAGCCGGCTACGGCTAATAGGGGATCAAATTGGGAGAGGGCACCCCAACGATGTGATGTATTAAATTACCAAATTCCCACATTTAATCGTTTTGGAGCTCTTACTTCCCTTGAAGATATCGATTGACTCGGTTCTGATATTGATCTAGTGTCAATGAGACCATATGACCTTTGGGGTACATGTAAGAACGGTTGTGATTCATGTTTGCTGGCTATCGATAATCCTTTCTTATCGGGGGATCTTTCCCCAGTCGGGAAGGGCTTTGTGGGTGGAACACCTGCTTTGGTAGCAAATGACCTGGGTGGGGTGGCTTGTATTAGTACAGTGGAGGAACACCTCCTCCCCACCGACCTAAACGTAGGGGTCCCGATGTTTAGCATTGGCAGTAGTCAGGTTAAGGATACTGATATTATTCGGCCCTTACCTGACATTTGCGATGTCCAAAATTAAGGCCCAAACAAACCTAATTTAACATTAGTTTGTTGGAACATTGCAGGTCTCTCCTCTAAAACTCCCTCATATGAATGGTCTGCATTCATTGACGATCATGACATCTGGGTATTCCAGGAAACCTGGGCTTTAGAATAGGCCTGGGCGGAAAACTACGCTACGCTCGCGTAGTTTGCGAAGTTTGCGCTACTTCGCACTACGCGAATTGCACGTAGCACAGTGCGAACACGCGTAGCGTAGTGCAGCGGTCATTTTTTGCTTGCTCGCGGTCCTCAACGTCAAGTTGGCGACCGCGAGCAAGCAAAATGACATCCCGGCGAGACTTTTCCTCGTTCGCGATCAGCAACATCAAGTTGCCGATCGCGAGCGTGGAAAATAAACCTCCCGGCGAGATTCTCAACGCGGGAGGTCAGGTTTCTCATTGCGAGTGGTCGCGTATGCTCGCGACCGCTCGCGATGAGAAACTACCAGTCCGCGTTGAGAAAGCTGCCGCTCGAGTAAAAATCTACTCGAGCGGCAGTAAAAGACAGCTCGCACTGTGCAAGATGCCGTTTTCAATGATTGCACAGTGCGGACAAGCATCCGGCACTGTGCAATCATTGCGAACACGCACTACGCAGTTCGCGTAGTGCTACGCGTAGCTCACGTAGTGCTAACTGCACTTTGCGTAGCTTCGCGAAGCGCTACTTCGCGAACTACGCCAGGGTTACTTTAGAACCAATCTGTCATCCAGGCTTCTTAAATTTTTATAAACCAGCACTGGGGGGTCAGAGGGGTAGACCTAAAGGGGGACTTGCCATCTGGGTTAGACAACAAGCATGCTACTCAGTGGAGGAAGTTATGATCGATAATGGGGATGTTCTAGCAGTTAAATTACGGACTGGGAAAGCTCTAGATTTAATGGTCATCAATGTCTACGCTAGAGCGACCCCTGGGTATAAAGGGTCCAGTACAGTTGTATTCCTAGAAGGGTTCTTAGATAGTCATAGGGGACGTAGCAACCTGATTATTGCAGGTGACTTTAATTGCACCTTTGAGCCCCTGGGCTATGAAGATGATGATCTCAGTTCCGAGGAGGATGTTCAATGGGACATACATTCCCTTGACCTTCCTCCCATAAAAAAATGGACTGAGTCGGCATTACAACTGAAAGGGTTATGCTTAGAACAGGGGATTAGGGCTGTCAATAGGAGGTCCAACTCTGACAGGCGGGGCATACACACCTTTAATAATGGGATACAAAGTAGCCAGATTGATTGTATATTTCAAAATTTAGAATTTTGGTCGTCCTTAGAGGATATGGCAGTATATGATCGGCCGGAAAGTGACCACAATCCTCTGGTTCTCTCTATGCAGGTCCCGGGCTTACTGGAGCTTACTAATGACTCCAGGAGAGTCAAATGGGCCAAGGTTGCAGTTAATGAAGGGCATTTAGAAAAGATGAAGGTATTAGTAGAGTACCACTTAGCAATTCTCCATAAATTTTATAATCAGGGGGACATAAACTCAAATATTGTGCAGGTTCACAATGTGTTGTTTTCTAAACTAAGGCCCTTTTTTACTAAAACGGTAACAAAATGAAAGAAAGTGCCCGGCCTAAAACAAGCCTCGTGGTATAACAAACTTTGTAGAGAGGCTTATATATGTCTATCTAGAGCAATTAGACAGACAAATATGGGAGAAATCAAAAAGGCAAGGGTTGGGTATAGGCAAGTACTTAAACGAGCAAAAAGGGAATGGGATGAAAACCATTGGCAAAATTTGCTCGATGCTAGTAAGGAAAAGAATATGACATCATTCTGGCATCTTGTCAAATGGGGAAGTGGTGTATCTAACCCAGTACCTGTAAATCATGTGGCACCTGAGATGTGGGTTTCTCATTTCGAAGCTCAGTTTGCCTCAAGTATAGATAGCATAGGCCGATTTACATTGCCTAAACCCATTACGACATTGCGTTTTTCCAAACAGGAGGTCATAAAAGTTATTAAATCAGTCCCGAAAGGCAGGGCGCTAGGACTGTATTGTATACCGGCAGACCTGTTTATGCACGATGGGGATAACTGGTCGACCTATATCCAATTTCTAGCTAACGCAATTGCAAGTGGTTCCCCTATTCCGGAGTCGTGGTCAGGAGCTGAGATCATCCCGGTCTTTAAGAAGGGGGATCGATCTTCCCCCGGTAACTATAGACCTATAAGCCTCATTGACTGCATACAAAAAATGATTGCTAGAGTAGTTCACTTCTGAGTAGAATTCAGTTGTGGATGGACGAGACGGAGATCTTGTCCCCAATGCAGGCAGGGTTTCGGCCATACACAAGCACAATTGACCAGGTTCTTAGGTTTGTAACCATATATTGGAAGGTGGTAATTATAGGAGGGGGCACACTATTCGCAGCCTTCATTGATCTCAAAACGGCTTTCGATTTGGTGCCCCGTGCTAAGATGTGGAGAGCCTTTCTAGACATGGGGATGCCACTAGAAATTTTGGCCGTCTTAGTTACCCTGCATAATTCCAACATTGCCCAGGTACGTTGGGGCATTAACGGGGAAGTCACAGACAAGTTTCCAATCTCTAAGGGGGTTCATCAGGGGTGTGTCCTTGCCCCGACCCTGTTTTCTCTTTTCATCAATAGGGTCATGAAATATTACAAGGACTACCCCACAGATGCCCCCACCTTAGCTGGTATGAAGATACCCCTGTTGATGTTCGCCGACGATACTCTGATACTATCAAAGACCCCGAGAGGGCTTCAGACAGCCCTCACTAGGTTTGAAGAGTTTTGTAGCGACCATGACCTTGAGGTGAAGGTGGAGAAGACCAAGTTTATGGTTCTCCATAACCGCAGGGCAATTAAGGGGAAAGTCTGTATGAAAAACGTTCAGTTAGAACAGACCGAGGTTTTCATGTATCTGGGAATTACCTTGGGGAGGAAATTAAACTGGAAACCCCTGATTGATAGGCTGGTTCTTAAACATGCCCAACTGACGGGAGTATTAATGAAGGAGCAGAGACTTTCCTATACCAAACCGGTGGCTCCAGTTATAAAGATATACAAATCTAAAATTACCACCTCAGTATTGTATGGGGCAGAGCTGTGGGGATTTGAAGGTTTAACATCGTTGACTGTTGCACAAAATAAGTTTATAAGATCATTGCTAAATCTTCCTCCTTCTACCCCACTTACGCCTCTGTACCTTGATCTGGGATGCAATCAGCTTGAGGACCTAGCCCGTTTTAAACCTGTGGCATATTGGAGAAGGCTATGGGTTACCCCTGAGCTTTACAAGTATGCCCAAGCTCTTCTTGAAATCAGGCGGGATGACTGCTCACGTAAAATCCCCTGGTTTAGAAAGCTAAAGGATACCCTGAGTGATATGGGGATGTTTGGTCTATGGGAAAATCCTGAAGGCACGCCCTTTCCCTCGAAGAGAGCGCTAAAGATAGCCTATTGGAACATGATTAAGATGAAACGTTTTTCAACTACAGTGAGTCCCACTCTGACGCGGGACTTCCTGGAGATCAAACAAGAGTATTTGTTTGAAAGTTATTGGGATCTCATTACTATACCAAAAGATAGGAAACTATATCATCAGTTCAGAGTGGGGACACTTCCAATTAAGTCTTTTACAAGCAAATGGCACCCTTTGAACGAGGCTAATTGCATTATATGTCCCACCTTGAGAGAAACAATTTCTCATGTCTTATTTGCTTGCCCGGCATATAAAGCCCCTAGATGTAGATGGCTTAAACCAGTTTGTCTTAATCTTGGTACAAGGTCGGGCGTAGAGGCCTTAAGGATTTTAAAGACAGACTCTTGTGAATCCATAGTAATTGCCCTGGCTAAATTTCTGGGATGGTTGTGGGCCATTCGTGCAAAATTAATAAGAACTTTGTAGTAGTGTGTATCTTCTCCTAAAATTCTAACACTGAGTGTCCATAGCGGTCTTTTTAAGTAGTTTTAATGGTTGTATGAAGCTTTTTATTGTCTTTTAATTCTTGTTCTTACATTGAGATACTGTTTAAATATATATTTTAGTATATGATGGATTTTAATGTCAATACTATGTTTTTTTAATCTTTGCTCTTATATTTGATGTAGAATGTCTTTAATGATTTGACAAATCAAAATAAAGACTAATGAAATGAAATGAAATGAAAGTCGCTCTCACTTCTGCTCGAGAGACCTTCGAATTGCAGGTGGCTCGAACGTCTAGTGAAATTCAGTCACCGCTGAATACGAATCTCCCACTACATTTTGGGGAACTGATCCATCAAATCTTTAATGAGTCTGATACTCAAGGCCTTGTGCATTTTTTTTAACTTATAGGCTCCGGCCTTGTTTTATCTTTTCAGATGATTTTTGGAGTAATACCGGCCATTATATATTCTATTTTTTCCAGCGCCTTCGGTGGTTTTCCACTTATTCTATTATTGGCATGTGGAGTGCTGTTACTTCTGCTCCTATTATGCAATGGATGTCCATCCTGTGGTTCTGCACAGACCAGGCCTATGGCGTCTATACCGTGAACGAATGCAGCAACATTTTGGATGCTTGCCATTGGCAACACTGAGTGTGAGCTATGGGATTACCTTTTGCTTTGCTTACTTCACTTGCGTGCAACCTGTGTTCCACTGCCGACGGTGCCCTTTCTATTGGGCCTTGGATATCTGCCCCTCCACAACATCAGGCGCTGACCCGGATTATGATTTGTTGTGGGTCCCTTGCCGGCCCATGACCAGGACTGTTCTGGTGACGCCCGTATAATGCATGCGGCTGCACTTGGAGTGTTGGCATGTTGGAATACCTGTGAGGCTGCCCAGCGCCTCTTGCAGGAGAGTTTCATTGAATATCACTCAAGTTGCCCTTTTCTGCTGCTGGATGCACTGGATTATGAGGAATATGAATGTTCATTCGCTCTGCTGAAATGGATGGCATCTCTCTTTTTTCTTAACGACAATGATGCCCTTTTGGAGCGCCTTGCAATCCAGGGTGCTCGTAATCTTTTGGATTTTTCTGACTAAATTACTCATATATATATATATTTTATTTTTTTATATTGTGCCCCTTTTTTTGATTGGCTCTGTTTGGATGGAACATAATGCAATTTGGCTTTGCTTATCATTGAAACCTGTTTGTCTATGCACCACAACCTGGCCAAGGGGAGGGTGTCACGAGGTCGCTAGAGTAATTGCCGACATCTTTAAGTTAGCATGAGCCCGGTAGCTGTGATGCTGCTTTTGCACACGACACTCGTCTTTATTTTTGCAAGACTCTGTTTATGCCTTTCACATGAGAACTCTGTGCTGTGCTCATTCTCTGTCTATTCCTGGAGTTTGGTCTGATCATTATGAGCAAGGTCGATAAACACTGACTCTTGTTATTATGTTCTGGTCAGGCCCTAGCACTTAGACAAAACATACCAATACAGCTGTTTCTGCTGGAGAATCGTACTTTGATATTATGGGGATGCATTTTTACGGAAGACGCACTTGGAGAGGGACCTTTCCAGGAAGAAGAGCAACCCGCACCTTTGATGTAGAAATGCGATCCATGGCCTAAGGTATGGGGTCTGCTGACAAAGCCCAGAGATCTTCTATTATATAATAATACTTCTGCTTACCAAGGGGAGGTGGTTAGGCTGTATAGTCCTTTATCCACTGTCTTTATAAAATGATATCTCCCTTTATGATATATGGCCTTGCTGCAATGCTAACTGTATTGATATAATCCATTTTGCTGCTGGTTGTGGCACGTATACTGCATTTTAGAGCACGTTAGTTAAGATAAGTATTTTAAACTATTTTCGTGTCTCTGTCAGATCTTATTGTGGACAAATACGAGAGTGTGAGCGAAAAGGTGTGTCTTGTTACCGCGATTCCTGAGAGATCCGGGAGTGTTGTGTTCTGGGGTGTCTAATCATTGGTTTCTCTGTTTGTGAGTAGGAGAGCTAGTGAGACACTATAGTTAGTCGGTCCTGGGCTCGTGGGCACTAAGGCGGTAGGAAGGCTTAGCCCCTATACACAGAGGTCCCATAATCCTGCGCATAGTTCTGCGTATGTACGCCTGCAACATCTTCAGGAGGAGCGTGGCTTGCCCAGGTGTTTGACCGGCTGCTATTCCGGCATGGGCGGAGGGAAGGAGCCATGCGAGGTTCTAATTGGGGCCTGTGATAAAACAGACCCTAGAAACCTAAACACTATGAATTAAAGCTTATTAGATACTAACTGATGGGTCGGGAGGAGAGCAATATAAAACGAGTGGGTTTATTTTTCCTTTTGTCTTCTTTCTTGATTTCATGTCCTGCATGACAATACTTCACTCGCCTAAACCGCTAGGCTTGTAAGACCTGGAAGCGCTCCAAAGACTAAGCGGACCTTGTGAGACACCCCTGGGAGCACATCCTTTTAACAACACCCTTTGGAAATCGGCCCGATTGTAAGTCGAGCGGGGTCCTTGAAGACTGAAGGGACCGAGCATCTTCAACCAAAGACCGGTTGAAAGCTAAAAGAAGAGGAATTCTTCTTTTCACATTTCTGTTCACTTTCTTACTTTATTTGGTTGTCAAGGCTAGAAAGACACCTCACCCCTCACCACAAAAGAGTGTATATCCAGAGTGTATATCCAGAGAAAGAAGAGCACATGTATTAAACCTTAATCTGGGAGGAAAATCACAACTTACCTGTGGCTTGTTTCCTTGTTGTGGGGGAGCCAGTGGATGAGACCTCCAGCCGTCCAAGAGGGAAGAGAAAGAGGTAACAAAAGATTAGAGACTCACATCAAGCTAAAAGTAATTATACAAATAAACACTGACGTTCCAAACCCACTTATCTTGTTTTGTCAAACGCAGGCCAAGCAACACACTCCTATTTTTGAACCACTGGAAAGGACATTCTTCCACGCCCACAAAGCCCTCCACAACACCGGATCAGCCTACCTCAACCACCGCCTCTCGTTCCACGCCCCCAGAGATCCCTCTGCTCAGCCCAGCTCTCCCTAGCTACGGTGCCGCGCATCAAGAAAACCAGAACAGGAGGATGGTCCTTCTCCTTCCTCACAGCCAAAGCATGGAACGCCCTCCCACTCCACCTCCGGCAGACACCAACACTCTTCAAGTTCACAAAGGACCTCAAGCCCCCCCAGCACCTTGAGACCCTACGGGTGAGTAGTTGCGCTTCACCAACACTTGATTGATTGATTGATGGGTGCGCCATGCAAGGGTGGGGCAAGGGCAATGGAAAACCTAAGTGAAATTTATCAAGCCATACAAGGCTGCCTTGCATTAGTCTGCCCCAGGGAGGCATTCCATGAGTGGAGCAAGGGTGTTCCACGCACCCACCCATGGATTTTGGCACATTCCCAGCTTTACCATTAGTGGTAGACCTTGAAATGCAACAAAATGCTACGCCTCCCCAAATGAGGCGTAACAAGATGTTCATATGCCGATGACACACAGACCATTCTGTCATTCTGTCATCGGCACAGAACCATTAAGCGTCTTTTCTGAACCTGGGCTTGAGTAGAATTTCTTTATGGATCGATAAGTACTCACTCAAGCTCAATGGTGACAAGACTAAGGTCATGGTTCTGGGTAAGTACGCCTCTCTTTGGGGCCCTAGACAATGGCCGGAATTCCTAGGGATCCTGCCCACCCCGTCTCCTAAAACTCTGTCGCCTGCTGAAATCTGCCTCAGTTACTCACTTGCTGCAGTAACTGCATTGACTTAGGCTCACTAAGCGTATTGAATTTAAAGCGTTGTGCTTTATGTTCAAGGCCAAACAATGCGAGAACTGGCAGTCCCTTACCAGCATACTTGTCCCTTGAGATCATCAAATCGTTTCCTGTACCGAGGTTCCGTTTAACTCGCATACAAGGCTAATCTTTCACGTATCTTGGTTTGAAATGTGGAAACCTCTTCTGGAAGCTTAAGAAATTGCAATTTATTGATGACCTTTCGTAAAGGCCTGGCAATTTTAATTCAATTTACATGGACCCCTACTTGCGTCTTCTCTGCGCTGGGAAACTCTTCTGGGTAGCTGCGCGCATTACAAGACTCATAATAATGAGGAGAAATCTCTTTATTTCTCCTCATTTGTTCCCCTTTCTATATCTGCAGCATAAATAGAAAGAGGAAAACACTTCTCAGGACTGTTTTTGTGCAGAAAGGTGTCCCTTCCTACTCAAAAACAATCCTGCCTACAACGCAGACGCCCTTGCACCATGACGCAAGGGTGCCTGCGTTGGTGCTAGGCATTCAAACGTTTGCCAGCACCAGGAAAGGGAAGGAATGTCCAGTATAATTTTAAATACAGCGCTTTCCTGCCCCTTCTTTTGCATGCAGCGCAACACAGCACATCAAGGTGTCTTGCTGCGTTGTGTTGTGTGAACAAATTATAAATATAGGCCGAAGCATTTAACCTCTAGGCGGTGAGCATACAGTCACAGTGTAGTTGAGAGTTTACCAGCTCACACTGCACAGTTCAATCCTCGGATGGATAATTAAAAGTGCGTCATTTGTTTCCTCAGAATGGTAAACTAACGGTGCTAGAGAGTGTAACTACTGTCAACAGCTATTCAGAGTGGTTACAAAAAAGCCAATCGAGTGGTTGGAAAGTAAAGATGAGCTCTGAATGTTTTAGGAAGTTTGGATTGCTGATTCAGTCAGGGTTGCTTCTATGTTAAGACCGTTCTGATTGGCTGCTGGCCCTTGCACATGGGCTACCTGTGAATGGATAGATGAGCTGGGACTATTCCCTCCTATTGCAGCATTCCATGGCTTGCAGAGAGATTCCTTCCATGACTTTTCCTGTCATCTGAAGTTGGGCCAGAGTAGGCATATTTTCTAGATTGTCCACATCTAGACAGACACTGATGCATTTTGCTCATCCTATCCCAGAACTAGACAGAAAATGAAAAGGAAAGCTGCACTAGTCTTGAAAGAAGACTTTTATGACTTGCAAACAAATACCTCTCCTACATAGAGCCTTTTTATTGTTCCTATCCTTATTTTCGAAAGTGGTCATTTTATTTAGACTTGTGAAAAATCAATAATTTTGTTCTATGTTATCCACTCTTTAGGGCTTCCTTGCAGTCTGTTATGAATGGCCTGGTCTTCATCTACGCCATGGAGGAGATTAACAGAAACCCTACTCTCTTACCAAACCTCACGCTGGGGTACCATTTCTTTGACTCCTGTGCTAGTGAGATGAAAGCTCTCCAGAGCATCCTGAGCATCATGTCCCAGCAAAGTGAGCCAGTTCCAAACTACAGGTGTCAAAGCAAGGACACCCTGGTGGGTTTCATCGGAGACACGTTCTCATCAACGACCCACTCCATGGCCCAACTCCTGGCACTCTACAAGTACCCGCAGGTAGGAGGATGCTTTACTTCAACTCTTTTATTATGTTTTTTGAGGGGGAGCCTAACCTCACCTGCCGCAGACATCTGAGCTCTGATATTTGCATATGAACTTATGGTCAAGATGCAAAACCTGCCAAGAAACTGACAAGGTGTCATGTAGACAAAACTATATCTTGTAACCTTGGGCCAGATTCAGCAAATTCCCAAGTTCTGCTGCTCGTCTTGTAGATCCTGTTTCATCGAAAGGGTCATATTGCAGGGGTGCATTTGGAAGTGGAGGTCAGTCTTCATCCGATGGACCTTTGTGGGGTTGTCTAGAGTCAGGGAGTTAGTAAGAATTTACATTTTAACATTTCTGTAGCCCATTTGTTCCACAATAGAGACAAGCGTTCAGTAACTACGGGTAAGTGGATTTATTACAGCTTGATAAGCAATCAGTAAATTGGCGAAAGAAAAGGTATTATGGACATGAAGCATTGCAACAAGTAAATTAATGCCTCAATGAGGATTGTGGCTAGACAACAGAGGCCAATAAAGAGCGCAGATGGAATAACCCAAATACAAAAGAATACAATTCAATGTTCAGCTTAAAAGCTCTGCTCTTCCTTCCTCACCACGATAAAGCTAAGAGTCATCTAGTGGGATTTCCAAATCTAAATTTGGGGATAGGTGTCGTAGTGTGAGCGGACACAATGCACCTCACACAGGATGTCTTGAGTTATCTGTTTATTGGCTGTATGTTTATGCTGAATAGCATTCCTTACCGAAAATTACTCCATCTCATTGGACACAAATTGCACTCCATTATCGGAGACAATTTCTTTGGGACAACCTTCCCTCATAAACAACTTCTTTAAAGATTTAATATCCGCATACGTTGTAGGCTCCTACATGAAATCTGCCTCCCACCACTTGCTGTAGTGATCCACTGTAACTCAAGCATACTTGGATATTTGTGGTAAAATGTTGAATGGACCTATGAAATCGATGGCGAAGTTTGACCACGCCCCAAAAGGTAACACACTGGGCTGTAGTGTCATGGTCTCAATCTTCATGCTTTTGTCACTATTAGCACAAATGACACATGTTCTAACATTGGCAACAATCTCAGAGTCCATACCAGGCCACCAATAACTCTCTCTGATCTTCCTTTTAGCAATGGTTTGTTCCAGATGACCCTCATGTCGATCAAAATAATCTTGTGTCTTAACCCACTGGAGGGAATTAACTTATTAAGTCCAATCAGCATTCCATTCTTTTCAACCGACAATTCATCAGCCACTTTGACATACGTCTGTAATCCAACAGGAACAGACTTCTCTTTAGGCCATCCCTGTGTCACCCGTTTCTTTACACATACCAGAACCTCATCTTCTGCCATACTGTAATTCCACTGTTCCTCAGTGAATGCATTACCCTCGCATACATCTACCCTCGCATACATCTACCCTCGCATACATCTACCCTCGCATACATCTACCCTCGCATACATCTACCCTCGCATACATCTACCCTCGCATACATCTACCCTCGCATACATCTACCCTCGCATACATCTACCCTCGCATACATCTACCCTCGCATACATCTACCCTCGCATACATCTACCCTCGCATACATCTACCCTCGCATACATCTACCCTCGCATACATCTACCCTCGCATACATCTACCCTCGCATACATCTACCCTCGCATACATCTACCCTCGCATACATCTACCCTCGCATACATCTACCCTCGCATACATCTACCCTCGCATACATCTACCCTCGCATACATCTACCCTCGCATACATCTACCCTCGCATACATCTACCCTCGCATACATCTACCCTCGCATACATCTACCCTCGCTATCAGGCACTCTTCATCCCAATTAATAGGCTGACCTTGGTCATTTATGGAAGATTGCTATAAATAATCTGCCTGGAAATGTTTTCCCCGGAGAAGTATTCTGTGATAAAATCATTTAGCAACAATTTAGAAGTTAGGGGCATATTTACAAGAATTGCCGCTAAGCTGAATTTTCGTTGCTTAGCTGCATTTTTACAATACATTGTTACATGGCGTTAAGATCAGCTAGCGGCTGTGAAAAATTGTGGCTAACTCTCCACCAGATTGCAGAATAGAGCAGCCAGGACCAAGTTCAGCACAAGTCAACCACCCCCCAACCCACCTAACAGTCAGGATGACCCACCAGAGTCCCAGGGGAAATGGGACATGCAGAATCAGGGCCTCATTTATGAAAAGTGGCGCATCGCTGGGGAAAAACAGCGATGCAGCACTATTCATTGCACATCTTTGCGACACCCCGGAGGCCGATGCCTGGAAGCGCAGACAGTCCCCGGTGGCTGGAGGCCTTCCTGGGCCTGCGCCTGAGATGGTGGAGGCGGGCTGCGTCGGGTCCAAGCCTGTGGGCCGTGGCTGTAGACATTGAGGCATCAGCGATCGCCCTTGCCTGGTGGCGAAGTCTGACAGGTCTCATGGAGAAACATTGATGACCCTGTGTGAGAAGACTGCCTGGTGCCCCTTGGAGCTGTGACGCTCCTGTGCACCAACATGGGAAGTCTGCATTGCATAACATGCACCACCACTACACCGGGGTGCACAGAGGAGATTGCTGATGGTGGGCTGTGCATCTCTGTATCACAGGGCACAGGAGGTGGTGCTGGCCAGACGCTGTGGAGGGTGAGGCCCCTAAGCTGTGACCAACATGTGTGGTGGGAGTGCCGTGACTTTGTGCCTAAGCTAAGAGAGACTTGTTGCATCACCTGCATCAGGAGGTTCCCCAGCAGACTCCGTGGCGACTGCTATACCCAGGCTTGTGAAATCCAGCCTTACTGAGGATCCTGCCGGCTGAGTCACAGATTCGGAGAGAGCACAGGGGATTAAGCCCTGGTGTCGATGTACAGGTGAGGAGAAGGTGGAACGGGGAGTGGGGAGGCCCGGGGGTCATGTTGGGGCCAGGCCTAGCACCTATGGGTGGTGCACATCGTGCCATGAGCAATCCCTGCAGTGCGGTAGACCCACATTGCTGAGGACACCACACAAGACTGGTGGAGGACTCCACTAACTGTCTCAAGTCACTGATATTGGCTGTTGGTGGCAGCGGGTGCCAGAGGCACGGGGGTCGGTTTGGGCCAAGGCTCTTGGGTGCGCCGCTTGATCTGCTGTTACTCGCTGGGGCACTGGGAAACACGGAATCTGGTTGCCACTGTTAGATGAGAGGAGGTGACAGGGTGGTGCTGTCTTTCCTTGCGCCCAGGTAGTGAGCTCTTGGGTGTACGGGGAATTTCTATTGATGCTGCCTGAACGAAGATTCCTGGCTAGCATATACCTGACTGGAGGAGAGGGGCTGGCTGGCCACACTGCACTGCACCGCATGTCATACATAGTGCCTGGGCGTCTGGTGCAACGATGGCCAACTGCACACGGGGTTGGTGTCGACACCTGGCCACTCCTCCTTGTCTGTGAACCTAGAAGTTGGGGATTGCTGGCTGCTGCAGCAGGTGACAGTGGACACCCTGGACTCCAAACTAAACTAGCAGCGAGTACCTCCCTCGAACAAACGCGTACTTCCCTTGATGGCCGCATCGCCAAAATAAGTTTTGATGCAGTTGCATATTCTGAGACATGGTTGCTTTATCTACTGCCAGCAGGTGAACTTTCCCCATTCTTTGTTGTGGAGCAGGCCCATCAAGTGATGGGCGAGTCGTCTACTGCCAGGGACAGGTCCTCGACCCTTTCACTTCCGCCTCTTACAGGGATAGTGACGCTTTCTTGAGGGAGGTATGCAAGCTGGGAAGGTGAAAGTGGCTAACGCCACAATACTTGTTTTCTTTGACTACGCCACAGGGTGCAGAGGCAGAGGGGTTGTCTCTAGTGGTTAAGCGACACTTCCGAGAGTTGGGAATCAAATACTCCCTTCTCTTCCCAGCAAGGCTATAAGTGATCTCAGATGGTAACATGTGATTCTTTGACGCCGCTGAACAGGTCTGGACCTGGCTGGAATCTACTGGTCAACAGGTGCTGCGGACAGGGAGTGAAGGATCAGCGCAAAAAGCTGTCATTGGTGGAGCCAGTTGTAGTGGAAGGCATAGGAGGAGCAGACGCCCCCCCCCTCAACTACAAGCCACCCTCAATCTGGAGCAGGTTATACAAGAGAGGCGGAAGGCGCTGCATGTGGCGGCAACGATACGCAAATGCACTCAGAGACAGGATCGCAACACTTCCCCTGAACCCAGAATGCTCCCCCAGCGACGATGGCTCCTCTGCGACATGGCCATCTGGTGCAGAGTCCGGGCGGCCCCTGGAAGTGACTCCTCAGATGGCAGATGACCTTATTTAGGGTTGACTAGTTGTACATCTCTCCTTCTTCCATGGTTACATTTCTCCTCTTTTTTTCCTTTTTCTATGTGTGCAGAATTCTGCAGCACAAATAGAAAGAGGAAATCACCGAGATTGATTGATTTTGTGCAGGAAGGTGTCCCTTCTGGCACAACATAAATCAGTTCTGCAACACAAGCAGCCTTGCACGATGGAGCAAGGGTGCCTGTGTTGGTGCATTGCAGCCATTGTGTGCCAACATAGGGGAAAAGACAGGAATGCACCCTATCTTATTGATAGTGTGCATTCCTGCACTTTTGTTTTGTCGCAGGGCGGAGCAGCAAGGCTCCTTGCAGAGCTGCCCAGCACCAAAACCTTTTAAATGAGGCCCCAAGTGTGTTTGCACCATTTCTAAGACCAGGCATTTATTTACTGGCGTTAAAAAACTGCCTCTAATTGGACTTAGCTGCATTTTCTTCCCTTTAGCGACTTACAAAGAAATCCTTGTAAATATTGGGTTGTGTGTTTTGCAGGAGTTTTTACCTGGGAATGCCTACCTTGCTTCTCACTTTCAGTAAGCCACGCTAACAGAAGTGGCATTAGGAAAAATTAACGTTAAAGCTAGAAAAATGCCACTAACTAAAGTTAGCAGCAACTTGTAATTACAGCAATAAAGAAAGCTGCTGTAACATCA